>JANIJG010025129.1:24397-52023 GCA_024611175.1 Megaceryle torquata | reverse complement strand
TTCGTTGTTTTTTTTTTTATTTTTTGTTTTTTTTTTTTTTTTTTTTTTTTTTTTTTTTTTTTTTTTTTTGTGTCTGTGTGTGCAGCTCGGCACATTCTAATTAAAAGACTTGACAGCATTGCAGAAATGAGCAGTGACTAATACACTTTCACCAAGAAGTTCTTCTGTCTGTGGTCTTGTAGAGTACTGGGGATTTACAGGCCACAGTGTGTAGTGCTCATAGTTGTAAGCTTTGTGCATTTCCGTGCCATAGTTCAGCCTGTTGTTAGCTGTGGTCGTCTTTGATTGCAGGACTGCTTATGCTTTTGCGGCGTGGATGTGACTTACATAGCAAGGGAGGTTTCTTTCTGTGGGAGCCCTGCCTCAGTTATTGGAGAAGGTATGCACAGGGTTGTGAAAGAGGCAAGACACTCCCATAAAACAGCTGAATTCTGTTGTGGAGGACTTAATTCGATCCATGCCTCTGCCACAAAGTTTTTTGTGAGATGATGGACAAGTCATTTAAAGCAGACTTTTGTCAGGAGACTGTTTACCACATGAGAAGTCAATGGGAGTTGTTCTTAAATATCTAAAGTGCAATGAAAATGCCAAGCACTCTGAAGTAACAGGTCCCATTTATCACAAGCTTGGCAGCCAGAACTAGTGTTATTAACCAGTACATTTCCTGGTCAGCTACTTCACAAATGACCATTGGTTTAAAGTGAACAACTTTTCTTTTTTTTTCTTTCCTTGAAAAGGGAATATCCCTTTTGATGGTAGGACAGAGTATATTCTACTAAGTGTGGGGAATGATTCTGGGATGGCAGAAGTTCACTGTAAGAAGAGACATTCCAGTCTCCAGTATGCTTTTCAGGACCCATAGATTGCTTCCAGCTCTTGCTCTCTAGCTGGGAACTCACAAGGTGGTGCAGAGCTAGTAAGGTGACCATCGTGGACCAGGTGGCACTGACAGAGAGGGGAAGAAGAAAGATGATAATGTATAGGTTGGCTTGTGCATGATGGGGCTGGAGGACCAGAGAAAGTACCAGTCACAGCTGGGTGAAAACTTGGAGCCCAAAGAAGCATGGCTTAAGGATTAAAAGGGAGTAAGAATTAAAGTTTCAAATCTCTATTAATTGTTTTAGTTTTCTTTCATTTGAAATCTCAAACTAAAATAAACAACAGTATCCAGAAAGTGAATGCTTCTGAAGAAGTTTCCTGTATTTCTGTCTCCTGATAAGGAGACAGAACAAGGTTTACTTGTTAAGTAAACTGTAGTGATTTTAGCCCTAGCTAGATAAAAGTTCCTAGCTTATGGGAGATAGAGGCTCAAGGCTGATCCAATGAGGTCCTCCGAACTCTCACATAAGGGACACTCCAGAAGTGGTCATTTGGGACATTCACCTGGTGCAATGGAAATTCTGAGCTGTGGTCTGAACTAGGAACAACAGGATACAAAGCCTTTTTCACAGGCCTTTTAAACATCAGACCACTTCTTAGAGAATTTCCTGAGAAAATACTCAGGACAGTACTCTTGGTTGTCTTCTGATTCGTGATAGGAAAACTTGTGAAATCCTGAAAAGTTTTACAAGATGGGAAAAATCATTCTGATATTAAAATTCTGATTAATATTTGGGGGTATTTGACTCTGTTTACAGAAATTATGTAGTACAGAGTGGCCATGTTCTGCTTCAATGGTTTAATCTTTTTTTTATGTGTCTTTTTTTTTTTTTAATAGTATTTGTATAGCTTATATCAAGGAAAAACAAATGTCATGAGAAAATTCTAGGTAATTTTTTTGTTGTCTAGGTGGTGGGTTTGTTTTGTTTTGTTTTCTTTTCTTTTATGCAGAAGTTCCTTTTTTTAAAACCTGATAAAGGCATTGCTACCTGGGGAGATGATACGCTGCTCTGAACTGAGAGCAGCAACACTCCTTGCAGAATTGTTACAGGGGGCAATCTGCAGTGTGCTAAATGTTCTCTTTTCTGCTATTTTGGTAGTGTCTTGTGGAGTTAAGTGCACATGGATAAGCTGTGAATGTACATTCCTGTGTAGAATAACCAGGCTGTCTGCATGGGTCAGCTGTTATGGGGGTGACTGTGGGTAAGACATGAAGGAGGCTATGGAAACTCCTTCGATGGATACTCAATAGTCTTGATGCTTTATGCACATGGGGCCTGATGCAAATCCAGTGAAACCCAGGAAGACTCTCCCTGTCAGTTCACAGCTTTGGATCCAGCTTCAGGTGTGTTTGTGAATGTACATGAGGAAGGTAGCTGGTATTTGTCTGGTATAGCAGTTGCCTGTGGGAGCAGAGGGGGAGTCTTGTTTTGCTGCTCTGGGTTGGCAAGTGAATTTTATCTAAAGCTTTCCACTTGCCCATAGCCAGTCTGCTCAGATTCTAAATAGATTCTGTCCTCAGACAGTAGAGAACGAGATAATCACTTTATATTATGTACTTGAGAGCTAAATTATTTTAAAAGTCTGAAATTAGCAGATGAGGAGGAATTTATTTGCCAAATACATTCAGAAGCAGCTTGGGGAACCTGTCAGAGCCCAGCTTTAACTGCTTAACTAGTAGTGGCTGTTCAACTTAATAGCTCTCAAGCATGCTTACAGTATGATGGAGACGAAAACATAATCCCAGGATGCATGAGATTTTCTTCCAGACAACAAAAAATGCCATCAGTTCACAAACCAGATAGCTGAAGAGGAAAACCTGCATCTACAGCCGCTAACCTCATATTATATCCTCTGTGCTCCAGGCAAAAAAGAATCTTGCTCTTTTTTTTGGACTCTTTATCCATTCTTTCCAGCTCTATTAACTTAGTGCATTGCTGAACGTGACCTTTGCTCTGCTAGCAATTTCAGTCTTTACCATGGGTTAGTCCTTTTCCCACCCAGATATCTCATGCTTTCCTGTATCCTGTCCTCTGTGCATGGAACAAAGGTCTGGAAAATTCTCTCCAGCTGTTCTCCTTCAAATCACTGCTTAAGATGCACTTCAACCCTGATGCCTGTGGGGCATTGCTGATAATAGGTAGGCAGAGTGGAAGTTAAATTGTTTTCTAGTCAGCCTATGTGAAAATACGATCACGTTATTTTTACTGTGGTTTTACTATCAAACCCTTTCCTGGTGGGGAGGACAAGGCCATAATGCCATTTTAGTAATCACCAGATGTCATTGAAAGCTGATGTAGATAAGAGCAGCTCTCAACTCCACTGGCTGTTGCTTTCCTTCTCCTTCAGTCACAACTCTACCAGTTCTCTTTCAGCCACCGTGGTTCATTCTTCATGACTCTCGCACATCTGTGAATTTAGCTCCCTTGCCTCACTGAGGGCCTGATGCAGAGTCCACCCTTTCAGAATACATTAACACATCTTGGCTTCGAGCATCAAAATTCTGTTTTCAGGTGTGGGGGTGGGAGGGTGGCTTCTTGCATATGGAGCCAGAGATCTTAACCCTTCAGAGTGGCAGAAAGGCTTCCTTCCGAGTTGCTGTTTCTTGCCTAACTGCCTATGGAAGGGGCAGGCATCCCAGCTAATCAGAGCTTCAGACAGGCAATTCTTCAAATTGTTTTAGGGTTTTTAATTAAAACTGTAGGCTCCAGCATAATGTGGCAGAGAGCCAGTATCAGTCATCTGACAATAGCCTTCCCCATCTACCAACAATAAGGGAATTCCTCAGTGTATGCTCCGGAGGCTTCTGAAATGCTGTGAAAGGGTGAGATTGCTGTTTGCAAAGCACCCTGCAACATTCAGCCTTGCAGGTCTGCTGGTTTTTAAATTATATAAACAAAACCCTATAAGCTCCACATAGCACAAAGATACTGACTTCTGTTTATACTGTCCGGATCACAGATGCTGAGCATGAATGCATGAACAGTCCTTTTGTGTGGTGTTTGACACTTTCTGCGGCTGTCTGCACTGTTTTTTAATACACAGAATCCCTGATTCTCCACTGCCTTGCACCCTGTCTATTCATTCTCACCCCTGTGAAGTGAGGGTAAAACACTATCAAAACAAAATGGTACCATTTTGCATGTTTTCCACTCAGTTTGTACAGGTGTAAATAACTACAGAATGAACAGGGCAGAGCAGAACCTGACCCACAGTCTGTCTCTCAATGTGTCAGGGGTCTTGAAGTGGGGGGATGACAGAACAAACACAAGCTGTTACCTTGCCATTTTTGCTAATGTTGTAAAATCAGGCAGCTTGCGAGGATGACGTGCAGAAGTCAGGCAGTACTTAGTTCCTGTAGTCCTCACGTGATGTCTTTTCCCAAAGCAGTAAAAGTGTTACCCGTGGCATGGATAGGTGCTTATGATAGCTGGCATGGGAGCAGAGTTATCAGTAAGAGTCATCTGACTTGTTTAGCTGTTGCACTTTGCACTCAAGAAAGAAAAATCCTTTTTTCTTTCTGCTGTTTGTTATATTACCTTAGCTTTTATAAACTGTTGTAATGGAGAGTGAGCTCTTTGAGCTGTGGTAAGTGTGCTGCTCTGCTTCCTGGGTCCTGGACATGAACAACACTCAAGTTGGGTTTTTTTGTGCACGCATGGGGTTTGGTTGGTTGGTTGGTTGGTTTTTGTGTGTGTGTTTTGCCTTTGTTGTGGTTGTTGGTTGTTTTGTTGTTTGTTTGGGTTTTTTTTTCCATTATAGCAGCAAAGATTGTATTCATCCCAACTCATTTTCAGTCATCCTCTAATGCTCTCTGCAAGTAAGCACCCAAGCCGCCTTCAAAACAATGGTAGTTCATTCCCGTTTTTCTCTTTGCACAAAGCCCAGTTCTCTGACACCTTTCTTACTTTCCTGAACAGCACATTAAAGCGTCCTAGCCCAAGTGCCTGTTTTCACCAGGATACTGATTTCAAGCTTATTTATGACTCGCTGATAAGATGCTGCTATTAGCCCCTTGCCGGATGTCCTTCATAAATATATATCCTGTCCACTCCAGGCCCCAGACTGCCCCAGGTTTCTCTTTGCTCTTTTGATTTTTTTTTTTTCCCTTCCAGGAATCCTGTCCAGTTACTCCTTCAGCTGACACTGTTACTCACTCTGAATGCTAGTTTCAGGCTCCCTATGTACCTTTAATGAGAGGTTTATCCCCTTAGTGGCTTCTGCAGGCAGGAGGTAAAGCTTCAAGAGAAAGGCCTTGTTTCTGCAGTGCCTTTTGTAGTCAGTAGGTCAGCACTGCTCTGTGCCCTACTTCTGATAACCTTCAAGATGTTGTCTAGTGCTGTGTTTAAGTTTTGTCTCTAGGAGGGAAGATAAGAAAGTCAGCAGGCACTGTGGCCACAGCATATAAAATTATATAGATATAATGCAGTTCACCATGAATGCAAGAAAAAGAATGTTGGTTTGCACCAAAAAATCTACCCTTCCTTAAAAAATAACAAAAACCAAACCAAAATCAAAGCTCTACATGGACAAATAGTGACAAGATCTGATTTGAATGAATGCCACATAGGCTGTTGTAGTAGGTAGGGAAAATGGGCAGAAGTTTAAGTCCCTTTTGAAATCAGACCCGTCAGTGTTTTTGCTTACCTTGGATTGAAATCTCAACCTTACCTTTGCATTAACATATCCACTCATTTTTAGAAACCATGTGAATTTTCATGACTCATTTGAGTGCTCTGTAACTATTTGTATGCAAATGTAACTCGAACATTCTCACAGTCACACACTTTGCCCTCCCTTTGGAGTTTGTGCATAAACAGGAGTGATGGTGTTCCTTCTCCTTACAAACCTTACCTGTCCTAAACACAGTCTTGTACCTTTTTCATATTTATGATAATATTTGAAGAAATACCTGTAATAATTTCAGAGTTGCTTTAAGATGGAAGGACTAAGAAACAGTAATAAAAAAGCTCTTCATAGTGGTTTTGTCAAAATGCTGCATTCTCACGTCCAAATTTGAGAGGTTTGAAAAGATCTATACATTTCCTTCTAACTTTAGGGGGGGAAAAAAAAAGTTCTGGTCTGAGAACAAGCAAAAGAAAGCTCAGCTGAAAGGTAATCTAGCCATCAATGCAGAGACTTAGAATGAACTTGCCATCTCAACCACAGCTAGAACAAACCCAGCTGATGGATACATGTATATTGGCTAGAGTAAATAAAGCGTAATGCCAGATGTGGACAGTGCAGAATGCAGAAAGGCAGTAAGCTGAGTAAACATCAAATGAAGGTTTAGCCTTAATTGCGAGGAATCAGTTCCAATGAGAAACAGAACTGAGGATCTCTTTTGCTCAAAAGCTGTTGAGTACCTTTCTGGCTATGAGGGAAGCTGCCTGATCTGTCACTGCTTTCCCAACAACAGCAACAACCACTGCATATAACATACAGTTCAAAGGCTGCTTTTACTTCTGAATATCTCTGGCAGGGTTATAGGCTTTATAGCCCAGGAAATTTGGTTTGCAGCTTTTGTCTGATTTTCCAGAGTGCACCTTTCTATTCTCCATAAACATCTATGAGACCTTCTGCAGCAAAATCCCCTGCAACACAGTCTCGCAGGGTGTCTCTTTGTCAGTGGTAGGAGGTATGTTTTTATATTATATTTCTGTCTCTCACAAAGTCCAAATGACTACAATGGAATCTTCCAGAGTTACTTGTTCAGAAGCAGTGCTTTTGGAGATCAGATGAGACACACAGCTGTGTCGACTCCCTGTGTTTGTGTGCTTCTCCAAGTGTTTAGGCTTTCCAAATTATTTTACATATGTATTTCCAGTCCTTTCTTCTACAAAAATAACCCTTGAAAATGTAAAACAATTAAAGGTTAACTGTGCTTTGGACATTCACTCCCCTCAAATCCACCAAAACTATGGAGACTCTTCTGCTGTCTCTCAGAGGTCTATTGTGTCTACTACATGGGACATGAAACTTATTTATAGAGATGTGCCTTCAGATCTTCTTATATATTTTTGTTCAGCTTTGTAGTAAGTAAGCGTGGGATTCACCTTACAGATTAAGACACCAACACTCAGAGGCTTGATTTAGTTGCCCACATGTAGGAGTCCAGCACTGAAGTGCTTAGGTCTCCCATCTGGACTCCAGCTGCTGCTCCATATTGGTAAGGAGGTCCCATCCTTGCCAACCCTGCATGGATTTTTCAGACACCCAATTTCACTTCAAATGACACCGTTTGTAGTCAGTAGACATCTGATCAGTACACTTAAAGGAATCTGCAGGGAGCGTCTTAACCAGCTGCCCAAATGTGCATGCCTACTTTGGAGTCAAATGAATGTCTCTGTAGCCTTTGACCACTAACTCACAACTTGACACATACAGATAGACACTACAATTCTTTCTGGTGTTCCAGGACCCAATTTCCACCGTACATATCATTTGTTTGCTATACTATGCCCTTCTGGAATGGCCTGCACATCCAGCACAGGGAGAAAGTGCTGAACTGAGCTAAAGATCTATTAGGTTGGTCTGCAGACAGGCCAGTGCACCCCGTGCACCCACTCCTGTGCCATGTGACAGGCACCCTGCTGGTTTTCAGATGTTTTGTTTATTTGGAACTTGGGTCTGTTATCTGCTTCTGATGTTGCTGCCATTAGTAAGCAGCCCTGGCACAGGTACCCAGGCTCTGCTGTGGTTGCAGTTCATATGACTAAATCAGCTAAATGTGAGTGAACTCAAGTATCTCCTCATTGACATGCCTCTGACTGTTAGCCGGGTGATCAGTTGGAGACCTGCTGAGGTTTCTAAGGTGACGTGAAATTAAGTAAGTTGCAAAAGATCTAAACAAGTTGTAAAGAAGAGAAAGTAGGGGCTTGGTGTCTGACCCAGCTGTGAGTTTCAGACTGAAGCATAACCTGCCAACATGAAGATCACTGAAGGATCAGGTCTTATAAAAGAAGCACACCCTCTTCTCTTAATGACAGCATCATTAGTAGCGCAGGTAGATATAGATCTCTTAAATTAATAGCACAACAGATTGTTCCTACTGCACTTAACAAGCAGTTCAATATAACAGCCACAAGTTAAAATATTTGTGAACTTCAAAGCAAACTTTGCATCTTTCTAAAGAGTCTTACAAACAACTAAGCGTATTTTCTCCCACCTCATCTTTAAAGGAATTACAAAAGAATCTATACAGCAGGTCTGAAATTCCTGCCAGTCCTTTATCTTGATTTTCTTGGCATATTGGTAAGGAATCTGGATGCTGAAATTTACTGTTAATGAGTCCCTTATTTTATGGATATGTTCTTGTTCTGTGCACTAATGTTTATCTGAACTGCTTATGCTCTTATGGAGGGCCAAAAAAGATGCCTTGAAGATAAATGATGAAGTAACCAGTGAAATATTTTACTACTATGTGTTGGGTTTTTTAGTTTGGAAAGTATGGGGGGTCATTAATTGAACTAAATTTCTTTACTGATTAATGTATCAGTTGATTATAAATCTACAAGTTATCTGCAATCTTCATTTTGAGGCTAGACCATTGCAGGAAAAATAGGTCTCCTGTGGCTTGTGATGGATTAAATGTAGAGGCAAGAAATATCAGGGAGCTTTTGGTCAATGCAAACAAAAGCTGCAGGTAGTAGTTTGGAAACAATGATGTGAATGAAGTGCATCTAAACTCAAACATCAAGTAGAAAGCAAGAATGTAAAGAAGTGGCAAGGACAGCAACCTCAGAATGGAACAGAGGAGGGGAAGCTGAAAACGCTTGCCTAGAAATGAAAAAAAAACAACAACCAAACCCCATCAGCAGTAGGCAGGAAGGATTAAAGGAAGCATGATAAAAAATAGAAATGCTGTATACTTACTGCTGATTTCCAGGAATCACTAAGTGACTGTGATTGAAGTCTGCACTAAAAGCAAGGAAGGTGAAAACTTTGAGGAGTCTTTGAGGGGAGAGTAAAAGGGTATGTCTGCCCTTTGAAAGACAAAGGCAAGGATATCTGCTGATTTCATCAGAGCAGAACTGAACCCCCTGTGAGCCATGGAAGGAAAAAAAAATCAATGTTTTTATCTTCTTGTGATCCTAAATTTACACATGTGATTCATATCATGTTTTACATTCTGTGAATTCAGTATTTATACTTAGGAAAATGTATTTCCTCTTTCCTTCACTAGTAACAGCAGCATAGTCTCCTCTGTACTTTGTGCTTTTGTGCCTCAAACCCCAGCTGCTTCTAGCTGGGAAAATGTTCTAGACTCTATGCTGGTTAGCTTGTGTTCTCATCTGAGAGGCTAGCAAAGCTGTTCTTGTTGGAGTTTTTTTCCCAGCTCATTAGTAAAACTGGAATTAACTGATTTAGCTTGCTGTACCAAAGCCCTAAGTAGATCTGAAGTAGATGCCGTTTCACCCAGAGTGGGATGCACTGAGTAGGGCTGTAAAGGATTCTGCCTTCCTTTACAAGCTCTGGTGACTCTGATTCCAACCAACATTATGTATTCATTTGTTTTCATTCATTGCAACTCTCATAAGTGTAATGGAGGAGCAAAGTGTCTCTAACTGCTGGGAGAAGGGGAAGGGAGTTCTTTTCCTGTCTTGTGTAGTGCCACTAAATCAAACAGCTCATACCCTGAGTACAGAAGTTGCAGTGAAAGCCCTGTTACTACGGGAGTGACAGGAGGAGCTGCAATACAGTTTTCCACCTGCAAGTATAGGTCTGGCTGATGAGACAGAGGTACCTCTTTCGTTCCTCTTCTCCCTCTCAAGAAGAGACCAGTATTATGTGGCAGCAAGGCTGAGCAGCTCTGACCAAGGAATAAACACCGTTTTGATGAGGTGCCGGTGTCCCATTTCAAACCAGCAGTCTTTTCCCTCCCATCAGCATTACCTTTGGCATACATCTCCAAGCGTTTATAGCTAGGTGGCAGACAGGGAGATACTACATCACAATCTCAGAATATTAGGTGTAGTGATTTTGTAAATACCTTGAGCTGTTCATGAAGGTGAATATTTGTATACTGGGTTAAAAGACTTTGAAGCACAATTGTATTGTTCTTCATGGTAGCCTATAGGGAGCAGCAAGCAGGGGTGATGCATAATACTTAGATAATAGATAAGCAATCCCTTTGCAAATATTGGGGAAGCAATTGCAACACAATGCCATACATCCATGCCCCAGGCTGCATTTAAACAGCTATTCTGCCTGAGTTGGGAATAAAGAGGTCTAAAGTGCACTGAATAGTTAAAAAGTTCTTTCCAAGAAAGGATGAGATCAACTGTCAGTAGGTGTCCTAGACACAGAGAATGTCCAACTTCTTTAGCATCTGTTCTCAGAAGACTTGGAGCAAGTGCATCTTCCTTAGTAGCACTGAGGATTTGTCTCCCCTCCCCCCTGCCCTTTGCTGCTCTCTAAAGGGGTGAGTCAATGTTTCATCTCTTTGCTAAGCTGACGAGCTTGGTTTTAACCAACCTGAAAATTGTGCTGCCTACAGAGGAGGAGACATACTGCTCTGAGGAGACAGCATGTGCGATTTCTTGAGGATGCTGATCACATTTCCTCTTCATAACTGCCTGGTGCCAAAGGGCATGCGGAAAACCTTTGTAGAAACCATCCTTTTGGTGTGCAAGGCTGACACATTGGCCTACCGCAGCAGGACTTGCTAACCAGGACTTGAAACTTGCCTGGGCTTTGCTCTCAGTTCCACATTTTTGCTTCAGCAGTTGTTGCATCAAGGCCTAGTATCACTTCACAAGATGGGGTCCTGTCTGAATTCAGAGGGACCAGAGAGGCCCTTAGGTAGTGTCATACTTCATTGCTCTGCATGTCATGCTCGAACAGTTAACATTGTGTTAGGTGGTAAAAACTTTAGTTAACTTGAAAGCTAAAGCATGGACAAACAGAGTGCTCTGACTCTGACTCAGTAGCTGCTTTTCATGGATAGGTAATACAAAGTCATTGTGGGAAGGGTATTCTTTTGCATAATTTACTATAGAAATTCCATATGTTTTCTCTTCACAGCATTTCTTTGCAGATGTTATTTCTTCTTGTGTTTCTTTCTATGTTTATACAAACAGAAATATCGGGTTTTTTTCCTCAAATTGCCCTAAGTATTTTAAGGATGTTGCACATGCTCATCAAGTGCTTCTTCCTTCTTCATGGGACTGTTGTCATGCATCCCAGGACAGGTTTGGATGCACCCAGGCTAATGTTACTGAGTAACTGCCTTACAGCTGTGTCACTGTTGTGAATTAAAAATACAGAAGGAATATCCTCAAACTGGAACTTTGTATCCTTAAATATGACAGACTAAAGATGTCAGGTTTAAAGACCTGCTTTTGGACAGTCCCACTAATATGGGATACTTCTGAGTTAATTCATACATGTCCTGACAGTATTTTTTGTTGTTCCCTTTCCAAATAGGTAACAAATAATATCTCAAGAATCATGAGGGTGCACCTTATTGCACTAAGCACAGACAAGTACTTAGTACAGAACTAATCCAGCACAGATGCTGTCACTGACTTATAATGCAGCATCTAGCTGAGGTATCAGTGACTGTATGTGGTCCCACATATCCCAGGGGGTTGTTTCATATCCAATTGGAGCTTGACAATAGGACAGCCATTAATTGTTGCTCACAAACAAGGTGTGTCTTCTATTACTGGAGACTATGAAATATTTGTGTCAGTTAAGAAGTTTCTGCTTTAAAGCTGTTCCTGTTTCTCTATAACTTAGTCTTATTATTCATCTACCTTTGGATGGCTTTGCTTTGAATAGAAGGTCTGTGTTTCTTCTGCCAGTTTTGAGAGAGCATTCCTGCAGTCACTGTTTAAGTAGAATGAATGCTGATCTCTAGGATCTAAGTGATGACAGAGTGACACTCACAGGATGTAAAAAAGAACTTGGAAATGGCACTGACTGGTTCAGACCAATGTCCAGCTGACCAGGTGTTCTATCTCCAAAAGCAGAATCAGGCGATGTTGTTTTGAGAGACCATACTAGCCTGTCCACTTTCTGCAGTACATTGTCTTTGACTTCCCTTTGACTTTCCCTTCCTGTAGCCCTTTCAGTATCTGCTTATGGAATCTTGGTCCATCAAGTGATCTCTCTTTTTTTTTTTTTTTAAATGATCCTTCCACAGCCCTCTGCATCAGCAAGTTCCAGCAGTTCACTAGGTGTTATGTAAAGAAGTAATTTTACCTCTTTTGAATGGATTTCCTACTGTCTTCAAGTGACCCTAGACCTAGTATTGCAAAAGTTGTTGAGGAGTTATTTCAGCTTTTCTACCACCTTTGGTTCTATAAACCTTACTTATATTCCCTCTCTCTGCTACCTCCATTTCAAATTGAAGACCCAATCTTTTTTTTTTTTTTTTTTTTTTTTTTGTAGCCATTCTTTCTTAGAGTAATTGCTCCGTCCCTGTGATTGGTTTAGTTGCCTTTCTCTGTATATGCACTAACTCTACATCTGTCTTGAGATGCTGGGACCAGCACTGTGAAGAGTAATCAGGATTTGAGAGGGATACCACAAATAGTTTCTCTAAGAAGAATCTTTAGTCACACTTCCCCCATAAACCCACAGTAACTCTGATCCTGAGCCGCTGTGCATTTGTAAGCCATGCTGCTTCCCTCTGTGTTACGGAGTTGGGTGGATGTTAGGGTGCAGGAGGGGGATCAGGTGTGCCATATCCTTCTGCTTTCCAATCCAAAATGCCAGTCTACCAGCACACTGTGTTAACTCATACAAAATTTTAAAAAATGTATTGGGATATAGGCAGACCAGAAACAGAATATATATTGACAAACCTTCTCAAAAATCAACACTAGCTGTAACTAACTAAATGTTCTCTTCTCTTTAGTCAGTATATGGCTAACCTCAAACAGACGCATCTATAATACTACCTGGTTTTGTAGATTGCATTTGTTCAAGTACATTATTACTATAAGAAAGACATAGTTTTCCAATAAAGCTACCACATGTCATACCAAGGCAGTATCTACATATTCATTGCAGATGGTGTATTACGGAAATAAACTTTCTCACATTTACTCTTTAACAAATATTGAACCACTACCGTTAAAGCAAAGTTCAGATCCATACATCTGATGAACTCAAGGAAACTGTTAGAACATACTTGCCATTAACACAGGCTCTCTTTAGCAGTTTTTTGTATTGACGGATTTACCATTTTGTGGTTAAAACATTTTTCATTCTGGAATATTTCTAACACCACTTTCTGATAGAAATCAGAAAAATTGATATCTTATACATCACTCCTTTGGACAGCTCTATCTGGAGAAAAATAAATATAGCCAATATAAATTAAAAGGAAAGGAGATGAAACAATCTGAGCTGGAAAAAAAGAAGAGTGCAAGTTTATTTTATTTCCTTGGTTGTGTAGGAGTCTTGTTAACCAGTATGTAATGCATAGTCATGTAATAAAACATGCTAGACATTAAAAGGCAAAAACCCAGTTCACAGATGTTGTAACGTTATGAGATAATTTTAGGGAGTGAATGGGGTGAAAAGGCTGGATTTGTTAGAGAGGAAAATACCTATGGAGGCCTTTTCTGTGAGCAATACCATGACTTCATTACCATGTCAATTCTGGGAAAAGGCTCTGATTTAACACAGCAGTTGGCTGGATCCATATGGAGCTGATGAACCTCTGAATGAATAGTGAATGGAAAAACTGCTGGAATCTGCCTTCAGCTTTGTTCCCAGGATGACCAATGTAAAAGGCCTAAGAGCAATACTGCACAGATGGTGTAAAGAGGTAAGAAATCTGTAGGGCTTAGTTTACTTTTTCTTATCCTACACTATTTGGGGTTTTATTTTTTTAACCATATTTCAGTTTCTCCAACTCTATTTGCTTAAATGTCTTTACTCACGAAAAAAAGTAAAAAAAAGCAAAGCTTCCGGGAAATGAAATTAATTCAAAAAACATATGTAGCAGTAAACATTTACATAAAAATACAATTTAAAATGTTGTATTTTATATGGTATAGAAGTAATTGAAGCATAATTATGAAATTCTGAATAAAAAAAGCTAGTTAAAAGTTTAACAAAGAACTTTGGAATTACTTCTTCAATTCACCCTATGTTGTGGGAATATGCAGATGTTCACATTTACACAGTCATGTATGTCCACTAGGGTTACATGCTTTTATAGTCTGAAGCATCATCACAAGTGCCAATACAGTAAATCAAAAGACTCTCTGGCATTATCTAGTTTCCTTTCTGGCTTTAAAAGTTAGAACAGATGTCACAAGAGAGGACAAAATGGATTTTACCCACCGAGAGGAGCTTTTCTTGCCATCATTAATAGGAGGCTCCTTGAAATGCTAATGTACACAGTTTGTGTTGCCGGGTTTGCATAGAGATGGTGGGAAACAGCTCTGATCCCAACAAAACCTTTTGTTATTAATCAAGAAAATCTGCTCTTCTGAAACAGCAAAGCACTGAAATGGTGTGGCTACTTGCAATGCAGAGATCTCTATAGCAATCTCCAATGAACAAAAATGTAATAAAAACTGTTCAGCAGTTCTATGAGATACGGCACATGTAGCAATTTATTTGCAGTGATTTTGCATACACCTTTTACTTTCCTTTGTCATTTCAGCATGGGCATTTACAGTGGAAAGATTACACCATTTTATATATTTTTCAAATCTCCGCTCTTTAAAATCTTGTTTCATTTCATAGCAAATCTAAGAAGCAAGCTTGGGGTAGAAAGAACTTTGAAAAGCAAGCTTTTATTCTGGAAAAAAAATCTATCACGGAGCATGAGTTCCTGTTTTATTTGATGTTAATACCACGTAAGATATTTTTGCTTCATTAGAATACAGGATTATGAGAACTTGTGAGCCGCTTGTGAGTACAAACATACTCTGCAATGCTAGGACGAGTACACTCCTGATGTTGTAAATGGGTCTTAATTTTTAGTAGTCTTTAAGAGAAAAGGTTCAAACCCTGGTGTTGCTTGGTGACATATGACCTCTTTATTTTTAAGAAATACCAAAGCAATTAAATCACAAAGTACTAACTGCTGTCAGACATTATTGCCTTGTATAGGATGCCTCAGCAGAAGCCTTTTTTCCCAAAAGTATTTGGAATATGAATTAATGCCAAAAATTCAAGGAAAGCCCAAGTTAAAATGTAAATTCTTTGCCTGGTATTACTCATCACTGAAATCTCTGTCCCAGTCTTTGATCAGAGTTAGATTAAATTCCCTATCAATTTATTGTACACCAGTTCCACAACACATTAATGTGTCTTTTCAGAGATTCATTGTGCTGAGACTTCAATATATGGGCACAAGACAATGAATTAGGGATGAAGCATTAGCTCAGAGTTTAAGCCTCTTTTAATTTCCTTGCCTCTGTGGATCTAAAGCAGATACTTAAGATTTTGCATTGCACTTTAATTTGTATTGTTTTGTGTGGTTTGTTGTGGGATTTTTTTCCATTTTTTTAAATTATGGTAATAAGCAGATAGTAAAAATAAATAAAAATAATTTGTTATAATTCATGCAAGATGTTTGAGGTGACCATTTTATAGTTATGGGATAATACAGTATACAGAGTATGTTTTAAAAGGAGAATGTTTATTTGTTCATAGCTTTGCCTTGTACAAATTTGGTAAAACCAACAGGAAAGAAAGGGAATGGGAAGTTGATGTGAAAAATAATGAAGTGAAACATCACTGATTCCATCACTGAGGATCTGTTTCCTTAGTAGGAAACACCGTAACAGGCAAGCAGGGAAAAACAAAGCTGGAAGAACAACTCTGAAGTCAGAAGTGCTTTTGGCGTTGTGAGAGGTGAAATGACCAAGGCTATCTCTAAATACTTCCTACTGAAGGATTAACTGTTTTCTAAGTTTTGATATGTAGATTTTTTTCCCAGTCTGCATTTCACATTTACAGTCAAACTTCTGATTTCATGAAATTTCATGAAATTTCAAAGGAGTCTGAAGTGCCCATACCCCTGTACCAAAGAGTCTGCACCACCTGTGCTGCTGAACACAAGACCTCAGTGCTCCTCTGAGTGTGGCCAGATTAACTCCTATGAGGCTGCACTGAAAATCCCAGTTTGTAAGAAGGGGGTACTGTTCATCCAAAATAACAAGCAACAACAACAAAAAATCCTACCGAGCGTGCTTAGTGGGACCTGCTAAGGCTTTTGTCAGGGACTAATGACTTTGACCTCACTGTCCGATCTTTTGGCATAGAGGTAAGGATAAAGACTGTTCTTGGGAAAAAATCTTGATTAGGAGGACTCAACTATCCTGTGTCAACAAAATACCCTACAACCCCCTGTTTTAATAGCACTGACAAAGTAAAGCCATTTCTAAAGTATACTCTCCTATGTAAGACTTTTTTCTACCTGTAAAGTTTCAGTGATTTAGCAAAATGAGCTATTTTTTTTCATAAGTACTGTACTTAAAATTGCTTCAAAACTTTGCAGGAGCTCAAATGTATAGATTTCAACAAGGCTGGAAATCTACAGTATAGCTTATGAACTAAGCTGATATATGGCAGTTTGAAATATATCCATGAAAGGGTTTTCAGATAAACCCTTTTTTAAACCTGTGTAAATTCTTTGTCCGGACACTCAACCTGAAGATTTTAATCAAGGATTAAATGTTGACTGACTACTTCCCTGTACAGTCCTTGCCAAATTTTGTTCTCACTTCCTCTGGTCCTGAGTAACTTCACTAAATTTGAAGTGGTTATTCTAAATTTGTCCCAGTGTAACAGACCAAAATTTATCTTTAAGAGTCTCTTGGAGGAGCACTGTCTTCTGTCAGTGTGTTGATAGATTTTTTGGCTGAGAATCTGGAATAGGTGAGCAATCCAATTCAAGTGTGAACCCTTTCCCTACGCTACCTGGTAGGGAAATCTCCTTGTCTTGGTTTTTATACACCTGAAAAATGGATGTGAACTGACATAAAATCAGATCTCTTCACTTGTTCCTTTGTTAACATTTTATGGCCAGCTTAAATAGGCAAGGTGCAAGAAATCAAGTCCCATTTCACACAAGCAAATTGCTGTTCCTTGCAGTAAGTGTTTATAAGATCAAATTCCTTTTTGAGGAGTAAAAATAATACTTTTAAAAGTCAGGCTGTATATGTAAATTATTTAGGGATAGATCTTTAGTGGGGTTTCTAAAATGAAGCAAGTATTTATGACAGAGGGCCTTCAGCCTTTAGAAAACCATATATGGGCAAGTGGCAAAAAGGGTCAATCTTTTTGTATATTTAAAACAGTCTCTGAATTACTTTGAGTCTTGTGTAATTTCTGCTTTCTTAGTGTCTTTTTCTTTAAACTTCCATAGTCAGGTAGCACCATGCAAGCTGCGTTGAATCCAACACCTAAGATAGCCTTATAAACCCTGCGGACATTAAACTACTGATAGACAGATTGGGTTGGTAAAAATAAGCGTGCATGTTCTCACAGAACCTGAGAAAATCACACCTTCACTTTGTTAAAAAAATCTGTTTGTGCCACTCCAGTAATCACTTCATAACTGGTGGGAGAGCAGAACATATGTCTCAGAAGTGGTGGAATATGAAAGCCTCTATACCTCTAATCCTGTCTTCTTTTAAGATTAAAAAAAAGCAACAGAACCCCCCAACCTTTTCAGTATGTCATCTGTAAAATCAGTGCCAAGGGTTTTCTGCTTAAAAATCACAAATGAAATGTAAATTACTCGTGAAAGAAAAATGGAACAGAGTTGTGGGTTTGGCTTTGTGTTTTGTTGTTTTTCTTTTTTTTTTTTTTTTTTTTTTTTTTTTTTTTTTTTTTTTTTTTTAACGCTGTGTGTAATGCAGTAGGATGATGCACTAAAATGCTTGTTTGATTTGGGAGCAGAGGATATAAAGAGGAGCCCAATCCTGGCCTCCTCACTCAGGCAAACTCTTCACATAGACAACTTTTACAAAATGCTTTAGCACTACTGCAGTGATGTGGTGAATAACCCCTAGTCAGAAAAGGGGGAAACCTCTGAAGTTTGGGACTAAGGCTGATCACTGTCACTTGCAGTTTAGAGGGTGCATGAACCTATTTCAGAGGTTCTTCATTCAGTTCTAGTGAGGTACCCTTGTTAGAGCCATTACCCCTGCATCTGTCTTCTCTTGGAAGAAATGTAGTTTGAAAACATTACCATGGAAGGCTAAATACAAGCTGTATTTTAGTTCATCTGGTATTTCTTTGTTACTTGAATGTAGAAGGTTGCAGCAGATGTCACGATATCAAAAGTGCTATTCCAGAAGCATTTTGGTACCTTACCTACTAATTGGTAGCTATGCCATCCTGCTCCCTGCTTAGAAGGGCAAGGAATTTGTGACCCAGGAGGGATTATTTTGTTTATGTGGATATTCATTTCTATTTCCATTATTCCTTTGTAATTTTTCAGAGAAAGTTATTATTTTAGTTCCTTGTTACTGGTTTGTTTGTGGCTGTAAATTTGTTGACTTCTGCCTCTTTCTCCTTTGTTAGGAAAAAACTTTGTGTGCTCTAAATAGCTGTTGATTTGAATAGGAATTTGACTGCGTCAGGGCAGCGAGAGTAGGGTTATAAATGCTAAGGCATTTTGTGACAATTTCTGTGAAATTCCTTGGTTAATCCTTTTGCAGTTTTATTAGCGAATGAAGTTCAGAAGAAGTAAAGCAGTGTCAACAAGGCTGTTATGAATGCCTTTTGTAGCCTTGCTACAGCTAACGAATCCTACATGCCTGCTGTTCCCAAAGCATTTCTTGGTTAGTTGTTTATGAGGGCTGAAATCACTGCTTTTCAAATTTACCTTTTGGACTCTGCACCAGTGGTAAATATTAGGTAATGGGATATTTACAGGTCATTTTCACAGAGAATGGATGGGACCTGAACATTGTTCTGCTAGAGAGGGAGGGAAAAAGGAAGAGACTTCTTTTCTTTCATGGGATTGGGTGGTTAAATGGTCAGTAGTGTGAATACTTTAATGTGAGGCAAGGTTGCTGCTTGCAATAAATGCTGAGAAGAAATCTCAGTCTAATGCTACAAGCATCAAGAGGAGATGATGGCAATTTAGAGTGTAATCAAGAGGACAAATGGATCCCCCATTAGCACCCCGGAAATCAGCATGGTGACAGGTTGTGCCTGGGAGACTTTGGTCAGGCAGTGTCCAAATTAAATGTGAAAATACAAATAACTGCTGGCATTAGACACAGGTCTCAGGAAGGTTGTTTTGTCAGAATTCAGTTGCTCTTCCTTAGAAACTCCTTCCATCTCCTCCCCTCTCCTGTCTTGCTCATCAGTGAGGGGAGATTCCACCAAGCCTGTGCTAAGCCCCAGGGCTGTTGGGTGATCAGCAAGTTCCCCGAATTACCTTTTGTTTCCAGCTGTGACCTCATCCTTCTGCTGGTTTCATGTAGGTTAACACTGGGTTGTACATCTCTGAAAGGCAGCACCTCCAGCAGTATCTTGTCCTTGTCACTGTGTGGCTTCATCTGTGACTCAGACAGATAAATGCCACTAAAGGAGTGACTAGCACTGTCAACTACACCACCCGCTTTTTATCTTCTTTCCAGCTCCAGACTTTGCTTCTCTGATACAGGCCAACAAAAAGTCCAGGGATTCAAAAATTACTTACTTTAAAAATCATGCTCTGCTAAGTAAATCTCTTTCAATTGATACAGAGTTTTTTAGTCAGGTAAATAATATTTTGCTAAGCATTACTCAGCTATGCTTAACCTTTATTAATAAAAGTAATGCTTGGTATGGCATGATTTCTTAGAATCAAGTCAAGATAGCAGCAAAAAGGATAGGTAGAATAGATTTTGTCACAAGGATTATAGCATTTACATTCTGGTGATGTTTAGTGGTCTAGATGCCAAATCAGACTGTATTATAAAATTCTAGATTAAGAAAACATCGTACCTAGTTCTGTGTGCCATAATTTTAAGGCAGATCTAGATGAAAAATACTGGCGCTTTTTTTTTCTTTTTTTTTTTTTTCTTTAGAATAACTATTATGCAGCCTTGCGTTCTGATCTTTTCTTTTTCTTTCACTTCACCTTGCCTTTATTCTTAGAATTAAGTCACCAATTCCTTCACACCTTGCCTATGAAGAGGGCCGATCCCTTATTTTTCAGAGTGCCATGCAGCCCTTCTTCCACCTCTACCTCCTTTTCAGGTAAATTCTACTTAGCAGTTCATTTCTGTTTAACCTTAGTGGTTTACAGTACCCTGGAAATCCTAATTAAATGCTAGTGAATAACTTAAAAAAAAAAAAAAAAAGTAAAGCAGAGCTGTTTGTCTTGCTGTGTCTTTACATCTGACCTTTATTGTTTAAGTTGCATTTGAAAAAAACCCAGAGTGTCAAGGTGGTGAAAGATGAGTGCACTCCATTATGCTGTGCTCAAGGCACTGAGAAAATGCCACCGAGGGAGTAACACCAGCCCGCGTTTACAATGCTACATTTTAAATGCATATTGGAAAAACACTGATAACAAAATGAATTTCCTGCATTTAACATGGCTAGAATTAAGAAAGAGTAATTGCACCAAATGCCAGGTTTTTCTTTTCAATGGCAACCTAGTTGGCCAGTGGTTGCGATGAATCATGTTGTGGCTTGAGAATGGAAATTCACTCCGGCTGTGCGCTGGTGCTCCCAGGTCCCTCCAGGCACGCGAGTCCAAGCACGGATGTGGGTGGAAGAGGGGCTTTGGAGGAGCGTGGCTACCTACTCTTGCCTCACCTCTTCTGCGTTTCCTCTGACTCATGCTGTTGTTTTGAGGTGGATTTCCTCTCTGCTCCCCACTTAGTATATATTCGGAAATTCAAACGTATGTATGTTCATTTTTCTTTGCTTCAGGCTTCTTGGCAAAGGGAGAGATTGTTTCAAGCCCAGCACCACAGTTGCATACTGGGCTTGCAGTCAAAGCAAGTCAGGCCTGCAACAGTGGTGGTGGTGGTACTGGAAAAAGAGGTTATTTTGCTAGGGTAAAGGGAAAAATGGAAACAAGAGGATCTCAAATAATGAAAGAAAGCTCAGTGTGCATGAAAACCTGTCATTTTTCTAAAAGACATACTGAGTCAACTGGAAACCAAGTTACTATAGTCTAGAGTTATTTGAATGACACTTGTGAATAGTTTTTTTTCCATTAATTGTTGAATAAATGAGTCAGAAACACATTTGCCCCTCTTTGAATAAGCTTTATGTATGGTTGAATACTCTTCTCCAAAGAAATTATTCATAAATTTTGAGCAATCAGTGAGTAATTTATTCAAAATATTTTTTTTCATTATTCAGTCCTCCATCCTATGGACTGGGGATGAAACTCATGACTGTGTTAAAGTTCTGAATGATTTGATGGATGCCAGGACTTCACCCAATTAAAAGTCTTTTGAGAACTGTGTTGCTCTTACTTATGGAACTTTGGTTTCACTATTAAACTTGCCTGTGAATTTGTTGACATGTCTTAAAAAATGATCAGCAATTACTTAACTAATTCATTTAAGTTATAATTTTCATCTGGGTATGTGAATGCACAGTTAAATGGATTTTTTTAGATTTCTACTCCATGATATTTCCTGTCATCTGAAGTCCCAGTTTATGGGAAGAATCCTATGACAATTGTCAAAGAGGGCTCAGGGCCTGGCTAGTTTCCAGTTTTGAGGAATATTAAAGCTTTTCAGGAATATACCAGCTTTTGCCTTTTTTTTTTCTTTTTTTTTTTTTTTTAACTGCAGCAGTCTTTGAAAGTGTTCAGAGTTTGGGTGTGTTTAACCGTTCTCTTCATTGACCAGATAAAAATGGTTTGGATATTTCAAAAATTCTGGCAAAAAGTGAAGTTTTTTAAATTCAGAATTTACTTGCATTTTGCAACC
The DNA here is from genome assembly GCA_024611175.1 of Megaceryle torquata. Taxonomy (NCBI): domain Eukaryota; kingdom Metazoa; phylum Chordata; class Aves; order Coraciiformes; family Cerylidae; genus Megaceryle; species Megaceryle torquata. Next base: position 30,268 of record JANIJG010025129.1, on the reverse strand, counting down.
AGCTATGGTAATTATAATACACCAGCTTTAATTCTCCCTGGAAATATGACGTGGGTCTTCACTTCCTGTCTTAAATTTGTATTGTGCAACTCCATGCAATTAAGGCATGGCTGGCATTATGCCATTGTTCGTGGGTGAAATTATTCCTATGTAAATACTTCATTTTGTGCCGTTAATTGGCAAATGGTATAGACTGCTTCAGGATCCATCTGGAGAAAAGTTACTGCATATGCATATGGTCATTATTACTGTGTTATCTTGTTCCTTGAATATACACAACTGCTTTATAATTTGCTGAGCTCTGGGAGAGTATTTGGTACATATAGATAGACAAGGAGAAAATACATCTGCCCCATGCAGCCTACAGTAGAGTTGTCCGAGTGAGACAATAGGTATTGAGGTGTGTGAAGTACTGGTGGAATATTCACATTTCTTATTAATGGAAATTTAAAAATGTCTCTGTATTATGATTAAGATGCTTTGTGGGAGAAATGCACTGCAAATGAATGACAAATGAGAAGAAAAGTAATTTGATGAATAACCAAAGAAAGAGCAAAGCCTAAAAGAGGGGGACAGAAAGATGAGAGTGGGAAGAAGATTCATGTGGGACATTTTAGAGATAGGTTGGAAGGAGAGAAGAGATGTTGGAACATGTGCTGTTTGACAGACATGATGGAGGGAAGGGAGTAGTAAAGGAAGACAAGTGGGTACAGGACAAAGCAGAGCAGTGATTTTTAGCACTGATTTGTACTGGGAAATATGGGTCGCATAACTGGGGAAAATTATGACTACTGATGTCTGGGGATGGAGCAAAGATGGACAGGTGAAGATGAGTGGGTGAAGCATAAAACCACATAAGGTGTAGTTTTAAGAGTTCATGCAATACAAGAGATTGGCTATCTATTTTGAGGGAAAAAAAAAAACTGTTTGAGATGAAGGAAATTCAGAGGTTGATGCTGTGATTCTGTGGGAACAAGTGATGTGAAATTTAATTGAAAGGGGAGGGAGAACTGAGATAAAAGGCTGGGTCTGGATGAGAGTCACTGAAAATGTGGCAACTATTTCAGGAGTTGCCAATTCATTAATTAACTAATTTATTAGTTGGCTTTAGACTCATTCAAACCTTTCTCTAAAGCTGGAAGGCTTTTTCCTCAGAAGTAAAGTAGGAAAAAACTACTAAAAAATTTTTATGGAAAACATTTTTTTTTCCACTGTTGCTCAAAGATGTTGCTAAAATTGAAGTCCCTAATTAGTAAGACATTGAGGATTCTGTGTCTCTGCAAGCACATGTGGTGGGTATCTACTTAAAAGTAAGATACCAAACCAGAGCTTGATAGAGCTAAGAACCATTCCAGGTTTTCCTTAGGTGTCTGTTGGGGTTTTGGACCAGTCACCATTTCTGTGTCTCACTTCTTCATAATCAGTGGACATAATAATTTATTTCTGACTTCATTCATCTGGTCAATGTGTTCAAGATACAAGCCCTGGAAGATTTTTGTCTTGGTTTTAGCTTACCTCATCAAGCAATTGGCAGCTCCAGACTTAATTTAGATTTGAAGCGACTAGAGTGATGCTTTTGAGTTGTCTTTCTGTCCTTATTGGTAAGACATGGATCAAAGGGGAACAATATTCCAACTGGATACCTCACAGAGATGCCTACATTGTACAAGGTCAGTTCAAATCTTAATGTGTCTGTGCAATACAAAGTGTAAATGGGAATAGAGTCTTGGAGTGTTTAAGTCCCACAACCCTAATTTAACTTCTTTTCATTGCCTGCATATGGAGTCGGGTCTGAAAGCTCTGGATTAGGGGTGATCTGAAGTGGATACTATTCTCTTGAACTGGGACTCTACGCTGGTTGTGATATCCAAATTAGCCATATAGAAGTGGAATATGATCCCACATCAAAACAGAAGTGATACTGATAGAGTATGATAACCCAAGGATTCAAAATTACAAAGACAGGCTATTGAAATTGTTATCAGATGTTGTGTCTGAAATACCTCCACTTTTCTCTAGAGAGAAAAAGGGTTGGCTGTGGCAGTTGCATGGTATCAGCTGTCAAACAACCATTTAGCAGCAACCACTGTATAAGGTCTTTTTCTGATGTGAGGGCCCACACAGGACATTTTGTAAATACAGAAAACAACATCAATCGTAGCAGTAAACTGTATTTTGTGTAAGTAGGCTGTATAGATTGATGTGGAAGGCTTAAACAAATAAGAAGAAGTGTTTAAAGGGTGAAGTTAAATTCACTTAATATTACTGTGATTAATGGTAGGGTTTTTATGTATCAGATCAGTTTGAACTAATTCAGTACAATAGTGTCTGCCTAATAACAATTAATGTAAATTATTTCCTGCTTAAATATCAATTGAAAATCAGTGATTTCCTGCTTCCATCTGTACTTAGTGTCAATTATTGCACATGGCAGTGATTTCTTTTTGTGAAAGATGGACCAAAATGGCTGACAAAAACATAGGCACAAGGCATACATGAGGTGGCATTCTGGGCTGGAAGACCATCTTCCCGTGCTGCATAGTACATCATCCCTCTTTCCATATGTCTTTGCTTACTAGTGAGGATGAGTAGGTGTTGAAGTAGGAGGCACTACCTGAATCATCTGAGGGAGAAATAAACTGCTTGGGTAGGCAATTGCCCATCATCATATCTACAGGTAGACAGGTACCCTACTTTTGAAGTGCTTAGGTGGCTGTTGTGTGGAGGAATGTATTCCTTTTGTCTGACTTTGTCTTCAGTTTCAGAACTCTCTCTCCTAGATGATTACACTTCTTCTAGGAGCTCTCTTTGTTAGTCTCAAGGGAGACAGATGCTGTGGCTTGAGCTGGTAATAGTGTTGTTTGGGGGCTGACAAGCTGGGTGAATTTGCAGTGTAGTTGTATACAATGCATCCTCTTCAGTCACCAGTGCCATGTGTATAACTTCTCAATATGTTCCATCTGTGGTAGCTAACGTGGGTATGGAATTTATGACTGCAAGGAGTATAACATACCACAATACAGGAGTGCCTTTAATCAGTACATTAAATGTTGTAGTTGATTGACAGATGGCTTTTTCTGTTTTCTGGAATGAATGCACGCTAACTTAATTGTAACAGGGATATCACATCTTGTATAACACCTTTCATGCTAGTGGGTATTGCAGAATTTTAAATTCCATGTGCAAGGGACATATACAGACACCATGGAAATGCAACCACCTTGGGTAAAATGCAGGGAATTTAGGTAGAGAGAACATAATTACCCATGCTGGAATTTGGCCAGCACACTGAGATTAAACCCCCTAATCTTACAAAGAGTACCAGGGGATCTCTAATGACCGCAAATGGTCAGATCACAATTTTATGTCTCTGCCTATAATGCTTTACTACAACGAGGGTATTTTCAATTGTGTAGTGCATTCATTATAATTATGCAGCTAATTTTATTCTCATTGTAATTTCCAATAATAAAGTTACAAAAGTGCCACTAAAATGTACGAACAAAACGGTTTGATGCAATATTATGCTAAATACATTTTGGGGATATATTCTGCTCTCATTTGTATTTATACCTTTCTTTGAAGCCAATGGAATTCCTCCAGATTTGTGCTGGAATAACTGACAACAGAAGTCGTCTTTCCAAGAGAGCATTTTTTTTTTTTAATGCACATATATTGTAGATATGTTTGAAAAGTTAAATATTTATATTCTGTCCAAATATGAGAGAGTCTTTCTTCTTTTATTTTTAAAACCATAAAATTGTTAACAGACCCATGAAAAAAAGAATATTACGGCTCTATGTCTGTTGGTTAACCTTCACCACAAAAATTGATCTGTGGGAATTTCTCACAGTGTAACATACTGTATCCAATTCCATAGTTATTACTGTAAACCTATTAGTGCCACCTGGGTTTGCATATCCGCAATGCCGTCCAAGTGAAGACAGATTAGCTCTATCACATGCTATGCCAGAGGGACAGCCTCACGAGGAGTCTGCCCTCGGGGAGAAAAAAAAGGGCTCAGACCTTTAATGAGAATACAGTGCTTTATAATAGCATTTGGTGGCCTAGAGATTTTCTGTCAAGTCATTTCAAATTAAATTGGCAGCCTTGCAATGTTCAGCCCATATGAGTTTTTGTGCAGCGTATATTGTTAATGTTAAACCAATTCTCCCGTAAGATCAACAGAACGTACAGAGGCAATGTTTGCATCAGTCCCTCTTTTTAAAGTCCTGGCCTGTATAAGCTACTGAAAAACGCTTTTTCCAGAGCAAAATTTAACTTTGGGCTGAATTATTCATGTGTAAATTCAGACAATTTATTTGTGGAATTATTTGTAAATAATTACACTTTTCTGTGTAGTGTAATAATGAAATTATTACCATTCTAGGAATGAACTCAATGACTTTGTTACTGATTAGTGTGACTCCACTCCCACTCCCTCCGGCTGACTCCCACTGAAAGGCTGCAGAATTTGCCCCTGAGAACTCCATTTATTTCTGATACTTCCAGGACTTTCCTTCTTTAAAATGTAACATTTATGTGATATTTTAGTCCTTCTAGTATCTGAAAATTTAAAAAGCAGACGATACTTGAAGATAAATTACTATCATCATGCATGAAGTTTTTTCCTTAAGATTTTCCCACATTTTTCATTCAGGGCTCAGCCTGAAAAACACACATTGGTCTCCTCTTTCTGTGAGTATTGGTGGATTATTTTGGGGGAGACTAAGGCCCACATCCACAAAAGTAGGTAGGGATCAAGTTTGACAGCATTCAAGGAGAACTGGGCAGCTGGATAGCTATAAGGATCACAGTTTGCATTTCCAATTATACAAAGTTCTAAGAATACCTGCAGGATTTTGAAAGTTCATATGCTCTATTATATTTAATGATAAAGGAAGTAGTTTTGCAGTTTTGAAGCACTGAAACTAGCGCAAGATAGTATTAGATGAAAGTTGCTTTCTAGCTGAGCAATAGATTCTGTAGAAAGGCAAGTCTAACGCACTGCAATGAGTGAAGGAAGGGGCTGCATCTCTGCTTTGGAGCTACAGGTTATCTTAGTCTGTTATTGTACTGATATTAGATGAATAAGATTAATCATGTAATAATAAAAGCAGGTTTTGCTTTTATTAGGGAGCACACATTTTCCATACTTTTCCTGGAAGGCTACTAAGATCTTCCGTCCCATATTCAGTATGTGCACATTTGTAAATCAGGCATGAGTGATTTGTTACAATTATCTAAGTAAAACTGAAGCACTACACTCACAAAACAAGTTTGTATTTCCCTTTTTATTTAATATAATCCTTGTTTTGGGATACAATCCAATACTGTGATTTCATAATATCCCCTACCCTCTGTATTTTGTTTTGCAATTGAAGGAAAAGTGATGACAGAAAATCTTCCTAATGTGATCACATTCTTATATGTAACTGTAAAAAGAAAAACACAAATCTTCCTTCTGGAAATTAGAGGAGTAGGTCCCCTGCATTTGGTAAGAGCTGCCAGAGCAAGGATGTCTTGATCCTGTGTGGTGCAAGCTGATTTTTTTCCTATCTGCTAAATGTGTAGTCTTACTTCAGTACACGTACCTTGGGCAGAATTTAGCTCAATTTTCTTAATTTGCAGCACTGGACCAAATTAATCTGTGCTGCAATTCCATTGACCTTTTTGGAGTTACTAAATAATTGGATTTGACCTAATGCACTTTTCACTGAGTGCTATCCTTGCCTTTCAGGGAGGTTAACACAATAACCATTTTCTATTTCTGCACTCAAACATGGGCAGCCTCTTCCCCCTGAACCCCCCCCCCGCCCTCACCCCCCCCCCCCTCCTCTAGCTCCCTTCTCTCCACACACACGTCATCGT
>JANIJG010025129.1:0-24387 GCA_024611175.1 Megaceryle torquata | reverse complement strand
CAAGCTAGTTTTTCTCCAGTCTTTCTTCCCTGTCTCTCGGAGGTTAAACAAATAACCCTGTTTTTTTTTTTTCCGCATAACAGTCGAATACCTTCCCCCCCCCCCCCCCCCCCTTTCTCCTTTCCTTTTAATTCCCGCTAGAGAAAAGACAAAGAAGTGCTGCTGCAAATAGTGCTAAATAACTAAAGGATATCCAAGATTGTCTTGAAACCTCGCTTCATTAGTTCATGCTGAAATCAACAGTAAAATTCCTAGTGACATTAAGATGGCAGGAAATTTTCCCACTCTGGCACCTGGTTATATTTATAGCATTTCTTTGTGAAGTTCTCAATGTTGCTTATATGTAATGATTGTGTCTTGATCTTAAATGATGATGCATGCATTAAGGTTTACTATGTGTAGGAAACACTGCAGTTACATAAAATGCTCATGTGTGAAGAGTTTTTTGTTTAGGTATTTGCAGATTTGGCGCTTTAAGCAACAAATTCCCACTGGCAGTGTTAGTAAACTTAAGTCTGTGTTTTCTGAGAAATACTTCATCTAGGAGGACATTATATTGAATAGAATTTTAAGAGCCTAATTTGAAATGTGCTTCTATATGCCAGAATGAAATAGGTATTTAATAGGTCGTACGAGGTATAGTGAAAGTTATTAAGATTCAAGATATGGGGCCTAATTCTGTACTTTCTTGAAATTTGTATGGTCTAACTTAAACCATACATGAGACACATGTAAGGTGTTAATTTCCATTTTATAAGCATCAGTGTTTGTACCTGGTGAAGAACCTGAAAATTAAGTCCCTAATAGTAACATGCCTTGCATCTGACACAATACAGAGTGTGTGTCCACATTAGCAAGCAGTCTGGACCAATAGCAGCACATCTGGAATGGAACTGTTGGTGCTCTGGACCCAGTGACCCACTGTGAAAATTGGGGAGGGTACTTCAGGCTGATGCTATTCTAGTCCACTGGAATAAATGTCAGTATCTGGGTAAATTAGGGTTCTTGAGAACACATCTTTCTGATACAGCTCTGAGACCACCCTGCAATGTGAGCTCTAGTGTGATAAATGGGGATGATTGGGAGGTTTGACTCAAAAGAGCCCTTGTGATCCCAGCTGAAGCAGTAAGTAATACAGATGCACCCACACGGAGCGATTTGTGCATGAGAGTTCCTCACTTTAAGTGACTGCTTTTAAATCTTAATTTGCTTTTCTCAAGACTTTTTATTTAATTCTTCTGCCATCACTAACCTGGTCAGGAAGAATGTAGATCTGTCATTCCTGAGAGCATCGATCAAAGGTTTCTACCTCTTTGGCCTTGTTGTAGAAGTGTATCAGCAGGAGCAGATTAACAGTGATGATATGGAATGCAGCTCTGTGATCTGAACGTCCTTACTGAGTAGGCTTTGATTAGCCAGTCAGCAGAGTAGTGTATTTTTAAAACATTTTTTTTCTTCTTGTGAGGTGTATTGGTATGCCTTGGTTCACTGAACACATCCCTGAACACATCACCCTTGAATATCACAAATATACACACTCTGCATGGATTGCAGTGAGGCTTGTGGTACTTATATAGATGCAAACCAGGAAGAACCACAAGGTGGAAAATAAATTTGAAATGGTATCTCACTGGGGAGTGGTACTACAACTGAAAATAAATCCAGTATAGAAACTAGATTAAAACACTTTGCTGATTATTCCTCAGCAATTCTTTAAAACTTCTGATGGTCTTTAAACTGTTGTACTAATGTTTCAAAAGAAATGTAATTTTACAGAGTGACTTGTCTGGGAATAGAATGAGATGGAACATCTGTCCTTCTGAACTGTTAGAATTGCTTGGCTGGAGCAAATGCAAGATGAAAAAAAAAATGGAGATAAAAAGACAGTTAAAAAAAAAAAGACTTGTTAATCTTTTCTCTAAAATACGTACTAAAATTTTCGAGTTAAATTTACTCATACTATTTCCTGCTATTTTATACTACTACATCTTCCCACATAACAACTGAGTTAAAAAAAGGAAAAAAGTAAAACTGGTTTCATTACTGAGATAACATATGCTAGGACAATTGAAAAAGTAATACATTTTCTGATCACAAAATACATGGTTTTTTAAACGATGTGAAGGAAACATCTAATGATCTAGACTCTTGTATCGTATTGTCAGCATCTCAGCTAATTATTATGATGATCCTTATTTTGTTCTAAACTGGCTTTCTAGAAAACATACCGGAATAAACAATCGTTAAGCCTTCCATGCCAGAAAGCACTTTAAGACTAGTAAAAGGTAACATTGTATTTTTAAAATGTTTTCAGCCACCAGTAATCTATTTTCATGGTGTTCTGTAAACCCTATTATCAGGGCTACAGATTCCTACACATGACCAGTCTTCAGTAGTGAACAAAAATGGCATCTAAATCCCAAGTGACACTCTTAAGTACTTGGCAGCAGAAGGGCTCTTCTGAGGAAGATTAAGTTAATGGAAGCATTTGGGTAACATCTGCATGACTCTTTGTCCTGGTATGGCCAACTCACACTGCCACAACACGTGACAGAGGATTTCTTCGATTATCACTTAAGAACAAAACTGGCTGAAGTTCCTTTCCAGGCATTTATCAGATTGTAATGTATGTGTGAGAGTATATATGCAATGTAAACAGGTGCAGTTGTAAAGGGTGACCTGTATGGGCTTCAAAGGTGACTTAATAATACTTGTTTAATGAAAAGTAAAAAAAAGTGGGGGAAAATTTGTTGTAGCTGCTGTTGTTTATTTGTCTTATTTACAGCAAGATGTACCATCCTTTCTAATTAAGTGCTGCTGCAGGCACACAGAGCCTCATTAATACAGGCGATTAATGCACTTGCCCTTCACCTCTGTTGACCTGAGTTTAATTCTGTTATTTTGTTACAAGTTAGAGGAGTTTATTGGCCTTTCCTTAGCCCTTAGCTGGTGCCTTTCCACCTCATAAACCACTTCACAATTTGGCTTAAGTGTTATTTTCTGGTGTGAAAAGACCAGGGTTGCAGCAGAGGGAAGAGGCAGGCCGCAGCTGAGGGATGTTTGCAAAGGGGCGTGGGGAACCTCATCCAGGGAGGGTGTTGGACTGGTCTCACCTGGTTTTGCAGAATTTGAACTCAGGGAGGTGCTTGCTTGTCTGCAATACTGGTTTACACATCTAGGTTGAACAGAAGTTACCTGGTTTCATTTTCCATAGGACTAATATTAAAAGAAGAGGATAGGGAGAACATGAAGGAGTCAATTATACTAGCATTGAACAGCACAATTTACATTTGTGTTGAGATTTGCTGACAGTAGGAACCTGGCAGAGTGGAATGGAAGTCTTAAATTCTTTGAAAAGATTTTATTCTCTAGTGTTTGTTCCCACTTTTTCAAACCTAATTTCCTGCAAAGTCCAAAGCTGCTGTCATCAAGAGGTGATTTTCATTGACAGCTACAGGGGGAACCTGAAAGGCAATGCTAGATCCATGGAAGTGCCTTCTCTCTATTTTGAGATCTGGGTAATGGGAAAATCATCTTGACTTCCTCATCCAAGACTTGGAATAAAAGGTGAGAAAGTACTGCAAGCTTGAAATGACATCCATCCTGAGAAAAGAGAATAATCTCAGATTTTTTTTTCCCCTATTGAAAAAGAGGGTTTTAGAGGAAATTGGCATTTTCCAGAAGAAAACCTTGGAAACAGAATTTTAAATTTGTGTGTATGAACAGAACACTCGGCATTTTGGGCAGTTATACAGAAAAATAAAATCTGAAGAATATAAACTAGCCTGAAATTAAAAAAGAAAAAAACATTTTCAAAGTTTAACAGGAAAGAAAAAAAAAATCAAGGCAAAAAATTTGCTTTGGCCAAACTCTGCTATCAAGTTACCTTACCATTCAGGTCAGAGCACTAGAAAAGTGTGATTCAGATATATCTGCTGAAATTTACTGTCTTTTTCCTTAGCTTCACATCCTAACATTGCCATAGGAGAAGTTGACTAGTTGTTAATAATTTCCAGAACCTTATTTCCAGAAAGTATTCATTTTCTCCAAAGTATGTATTCCTAGAATTTCAGATTTTGTTTAGGTGAAAGAGGAGTAGTTTTTCACTGCAATTACTTTCTTTTTTCTTTAATCTCTTTCAAAGGAAAGGCACTGGCAGGCAAAGATTGGTTTTGCCTGCAGATTTCATCTTTGAATGATATTTTGTGTTTTAGGATGTGGTAGATATCCACAATAGAACAGCACATGGTTTCAAATGTGCTTTCCTTTGTGTTGCTGGTTACCAACATCTCGATTTATTTATTTATTTATATTAAAAAAAAAAATTATTTTATTTTTTCTTCTTCCTAATGCTGTTGCCCTGGCAGAGACATTTGGAAAGAGACAGTGAGAATCTGCTTCAGGGCAATGTCAGTCAGCTTAAAGTAAAGAGCTTTCCTTGGGTTAAATTAACCTGCCAGCCTTTGTAATAGGAATGAAGAGGAGCTCTGTGGTGAGGGCAGTTATCTCTTTCACAAGGGTGGTAGCAACCAGCTGAAGGAGGGACCCTCTAACAGTGGTTTCTTCAACGAGCAATTGACCGCCACTTGTAAAGATTTTCAGTGCTTATACCTAGAACTTGCTCCCACTAATGACACTGTTTAATGTGTCATCAAATTGCAGTGCTTCTCTGGGTTGTAGGGCTCTGGATACCTTGCAGGGCCATGGGTTTTCTAATTAAATGTGTAGTGAGTTAAGCAGCTTACATTTCTTGAGAATGAACAGATGAGTAGATGAGTCTTTGTATGAACCAATTTAGTGGGGGGGGGGAAAGTGACCCAGACTCTATTAACACCAGCTTTTATTTCATAAAGTTTACTCAACTTCTGATCCTACTGACCTACCCACTTTAGCAAGTGGACAGAAAGACAGGAAAACTCTTCTATTAAAGCAAAGCCTGCTCATCATGTTCACAGCAGCGTCAGCATAGAAGCAAAGCGTCTATCTGGGAAAATTAGGTAAGGAGTGAGGCATGAGAATTTGTGGGACTTGTGAAACCAGGCCCTCTTCCAGTCACAGCCATAGTCTCAGCCCCAGCTCATAATCTGCACTTCTGCAGAGTGAAGCATAAAATCTAAACTGAGTTTCTAGGCCTTTAGTTTGGTGAATGAAATATAGTAATTTATAAGCCCAAGCACCAGTGTCTGGTGCTACTGTGTGTTGGCATTGGCCTGAACACCTTGCAGATAATCCTAAATGGCTGTTGTTACATAAAAATTCTGAAGACCTGACGTGAGCTAAAGGATGTTCATTTAAAAAACACCACCAACCTTGTTACTATGTCAAAAGCTACCTTATAAACGGTGCTTTTCAGCTTCTGATAGAATATGTTCCTTGGGCCAGATCCTCAGATGCTGCAGACAGTTGAGCTGAAATCAAGCAAGTGGTGGTAGTTTGCAGCAGCTGAAGCTTTGGGTGCCTGGGGGTGCCTACGTCTGTGTATGTTGCCTGAGTATTTACTGTAGGGCTGGACTGCGTGAAGGGGAGCTGATGGTGGTGTACCAGAAGGAGAAAGAAAATTCTCTTTCCACAGAGTGCTGTCAAAATCCTGCTTTTGTACTTTGAATCGTCAAGGCTCTAGCTTTTAGGCTTGCAATTGTTTAAAGATGTCATAAATATTTCTGTTATTCTGTTAAATGCAGTCTGCTTTGATTACCAAATCTTGCTTGAGTATTGCACTCAGGGGGGTAATGATAATATTGATTTACCTACGTATAGTGTGTAGTATATCAGTGTTATCAGGCGTGACTTTATTTTAGTAGAAACTTTACAATACAAATCTAATCTGATAGTTTTATATGATTTCTGGCTCTGGATGTTGGAAATAGGTTGCAGCTTGTATTGTAATGGTTTTGTTTAACGCAGCACATGGCTTTTCAAAAACATTTGAGGGCTAACCTTTACTCGGGGTTTTGTTCTTACCCACAAATGGCCATTTTAATAATGCCTCACAAGAAAATGTTTGAAATGTTTCAGAAACCTGTTGCCCTAACTTTGATATTCTTGTTTCAGGGTCACCCTTTTAGAGGCAGTGAGCTGTGTCATACTGTCTGAAGGATTCTGGAAACTTGCTGCTGAACAGGATTCAGAGTTGCTTAGAAGCAGAAAATATCTTTTCTTACCTGCTGCGTGTTGAGAAGCAACCCTGCTGTAACTCCATTCTTGCTGCTACCCCTAATACACTTAGAAGGGAGAGGAACGATTGCTATGAGACCTTCAGCACTGAGCAGATCCACAGGGGACTTGGTTAAATGGTGTGGTCTGGGGCCCAGTTTAACTTCATCTTTCCAGAAGTCCCAGAACTCTTCAAAAATGTGGGTGGAGATCCATTACACATGCTTACTATGGTTACTCGCCATGAAAAACAGTACGAACAGCCAACACAGACTCCAGGTGGTGGATCAGCATTAATCATAATAGACCCAGGGGCAGAGGATTGGCAAGATACCACAAGAAATGGTTGTACATCCATCCCTTTGAGCTCCATTTCCTCTCATGGGGGACAGCAGGTAAGTGGCAGTTCCTCCATAGCTATCATAAACGATGATCTGCTGTATGCCCATGCCATTTTGTCTGCAGTAAAAGGGTACCAGACATAACCCTCTGGTAAAGTAGACTTAGAAATATTTTTTTAATGAAAGTTTTCATTAAAAAAAAAAAAAAAAAGAGCCTGTCCCTCAAATTCAGTTGGGTGTAATGGGAACCACTTTTAGAGGGATTGCATATTTGTCAGCACACTTGCCTAAAAGACCATCTAGGTGGTAAGCCAGGAAGCTGCATCTTTTCTCCTCTTCCCTCTTTTTCTCACCCATCTCTTGCATATTTCTCTACTCATCTGAACCAGAAAGGAAAATGGTATGGATATGGATGAGAAGCAGGGGTGTTCAATGCGTTTGCAGTGTGCGCACAACAGGACTATTGTGTGAGATATAAGCGGTGAACCAACTAGCAAGAGAAGTTTGGGCTTGTGGTTGGCCTTGTGGCCAAGCTCTAGCTGGTGGAGCAGCTGCAGAGGCAGCCGGGGCCAAGCTGCCTGTGAGGAGATGGGGAAGTAGATGGGCTCTGGCCAGTGCCCATCCCTCCCCCTTCCTTCCATGCAGAGTTGTGCAGGGAGCTCTTTTGCTCAGAGGCTGTTAGGACAAAAGAGGTGCCTTCACTGAACCACAGAGAGGAACAGCTACCAGAGTTGCTGAAATAGGGACTGTTAGATGCTGTGAGAGCTGGCTACACTTCTGGACGATTTTCTGTGCCTCATCCTCTTTCGCTGGAGCTCCGTCTCCTGTCTTCATCTTCCCATTCCTCACAGTCCTTTCACTTCATTTTTCCTCCTTGTCTGCTCTGTTTTATTTTCAACTCTTCTGGCCTATTTGTGCTTACATCTTTCCTCATCTGTCCTTTGTTTCTCTTAGTTCCACACATGCTTCTTTATCTAAACCCTGTTAAGAAACCACAGACGGACCTCCTCTGCAGTTGTGTCTGTCGCGCAATTTACTGGTTGTGTTGCTGTCTTTCATCCAGCTGTCCCTCCATCGTTCTTCGTTTCAGCCATGAGAGCTCCAGGCAGGGCCTGGCTGCAGCTCTGTGTACAGAGCCTAGCAAGACTGAAGGGTCTCCATTCTCAGTAATCCTTAGGCACTGATGTTGTAAGCAGAATTAATAGTAATTTGAGTGGATGCAATTGCCAGTGTGGCCACAGACTTACAATACAACTGTGGGAAAGTCTTCTGGTGTCTCTGATCACTATCTGTAAAATGATACTTTCCTTCTAGCTTTTAAATAAGAATACATGGTTAAAAGTAAATTGGATTTTTAAATCTCTTTCACCATGAATAATCTTCTGTGTGGTTAGCAAGACAAGTTAGGTATGCAGCTGGTTTAAAATGGTACATTTTAGGCTTACCTGTCTGCTTCTCAGGTGTTAGGTGATAATTCTACAGTCATGTACTTGTTTGCAGCTCATGCATCCACATGTGTATATAAATACATGCACATTTCAGTTCCATTGCTGCTCCTACTTTGGAGGATCCTACTGCAAAATTGGAAGAAAAAAGCATCTGGAAAAAAACTGTTGCAGGTTTTATAGCCTCCCACCAACTTGTATCTTTTGTACCTGCACAGGTAGGGAAAGTACAACAACAGTGGAGACACACGTGTATATACAGAGGTTCGCATGACTAGCTCCTTTGTAAACTATAAGGCAGTGGTCAGAGCTTACTGCTATTGCATGAGCCCACTCAACAGTGTTACAGACGTGGAAAAGTGCCATGAGATTAAGGCAGTGTATGCTATAATCATACTTGCATAGCTCAAGGAAATACAGTCCATCTTACTAATTATGCATCACAAATATAGTCCGGTTAAAGGCAGTATTAAAATATAAGGCATTGCAACAGAACCATGCTAATTTGCACTGTTGACTGGAAGACCCTTTGTGGCCGAATTAATTTTGCAATTTGAGTAAGTTAACTTACCCAGCACAGCAAAGTTCATTCATCACAACTTGCAATTTTTCAGAGTATTTTGGCCACAATATATCTATTTTAGTTATTTACAATACTTAATGGCTTCCTAGTAGTTGTTCAATGGCATCTCTTTTTATGAAAATCCAAGTAATCTTATTCATAGAGGCTGAAAAGGGTCAGGCATATGGAGATGCTGGGCAGCGATGAAGGTAGGGGTCCCTTTCTTCTCTCACCTGCACACTGGCTGCTTGCCACTGCTGTCTAACTCAGCCTACTGTCTCGTCTCAGAAGTGCTGGAAAAAACCCTGAAACCAGCACTGTAGCTTGACTGGGGACTAGTTAAAACAGAGGCAGATTTGTGTGTATTGCACGGTGTGCAGGTAAGTGTGACTTATACTATGCTATTGTTGATAATTTCTTGATAGTAGCCAAATAATAGATGAAAAGATGTTTTTTTTCTGTAAAGCAGGGTTTACAAGTTTGGAAATAAAGTAAACTTAAAATAGAAATAAAGATCTTTGGTGTCTGACAGGAAATAAATTTGCTCAAATGAGACACATAAGGTTTCAGATGACACAGATTTTTAAATATCAAATTGTTTGTCATACAGGTGTTAGTATAGAAAACGCTGATAAGTACAACACCTTACAACCCAGCAACCCAGTCAACAGAAGGTCTCTTAAATGTCATGATATGACTCTATCTCAAGCTGGTGAAGGGTCTAGAGAATTAGTCCTGTGAGGATTGACAGAGGGAACTGGAGTTTAATCTGGAGAAAAGGAGAGTGAGGGCAGACCTTATCTCTCTCTACAACTACCTGAATGGAGGCTGTAGCAGGGTGAAGGTTGGTCTCTTTTGCCAAGTACCAAGTGATGGGATGAGAAGAAATGGCCTCAAGTTGTGCTGGAGGAGGTTTAGTTTGGGTATTAGGAAAATATTTTTCATGAAAAGGTTATCAAGCATTGGAACAGGCTGCCCAGGAAAGTGATTGAGTCACCGTCCCTGAAGGTATTTAAAAGACATGTAGATGTGGTGCCTAGGGACATAATTTAATGCTGGACTTGGCAGTGTTAGATTAATGGTTGGACTTGATGATCTTAAAGGTCTTTAACAGCCTAAATGATTCTATGATTCTATGTAGTTCCCCCTTCTTGACCTGATGGATCTGAAATTTTCACTCTCAAGATTATCAGGAAACCATCTGGATTTCCTTTGAGCTCAGCACATGGGATTATATTCTTTTTATTTCTGCCCAGCAGCGTAGCATCTCCCCAGTCCCTCTCACCAACACTCCTGGAAGTCCTGCATTTTGTATCTCTTGCTACTCCAGGCAATCCAGGCATATATGCTTTTGCACATGTGCCAAAGCCAATAGTTTTTGCTGTTTCCAGTATGCTGGTGGTTGAGACTATTTTCTCACTGCTTAACACTTCACTGGCATTTGGCACTGAGGGCTTTGCTGTACGGTGTGCATCTCCTAGTATACAGCAGGTAGCACGGGTTGTTTAACGTGTCCTTTCTCATGCTGCACAGATGTCTCTCTTTTTTTTTTTTAAGGGAATTCCCACCTTCTTCTGCTTTGACCTAGGGCCTATGCTGATACATTTCTCCTCCTTCCACCCACAGGGAAGTCATTGCTTCCCTCAACATTGGGCTCAGCCTGGTGGTTGCCTTGTGGCCATCACCTTGTCCCGAAGTCTGGTTATCTTGACTAAAACAAAAGCTTGTCCACAACCAACATAAGTGTAAAATAGAAAATAGAGCATGCCTATGCTAATCATTTAAAACTGCAGGCTTAGCTAGGCCCTAATCCAAGTTAGATCCAGTACTAATCAAGTTGTTAAGAGACCAGACATGCTGACACAATCCATCCATGTTGCTGTCTGTGTGGGTGCACCTCTTCCTTCACCAAGGGACCATCCAGATGGTCTGTGGCCACTGAGCCTCCTCTGTAAAGACCAAAGATTTGAGAGAGATCTGTAAAGACTAGGAACAACTCTAACCAAGGTATTTGAGTACAAGTATGCATGTCATAGACCTCAGGCATCCTATGCAGCTTGAACCTCAGCCTGAACCCCACAGAGCAGTGGGGATTTGCAAATTAAACCCAAGTCCAACACAGAAGATAATAATTTATGTGGCTCTGCTTTTGCATCCCAGAGGAACCTGCTGCTGCTCTTACCTTCTTTCTTGTTAGTATAATGGTTTATATTTTGGGGTGTATGAAGGGGAACAGCCGGTATCTTGTTTTACTGTAGCGTGAGGAAAATCTATTTAAGTGCCTGAAGAAGGAACTGTTGGTTGCAGGTGTTCATGAGAGATGTGTTCCTCTTTGCCCCTGTGCTCCTGGAGGGGAATTCAGCAAAAAGGACCTGTGTGTGGAGCACGGTCCCCGACTTCCCCAAAGCTATATAAACACAGCAGAAATGCTGGTGGGCCCATGGTGTGCCAAGGGTGTGTCTCCACTTGTAAAAAAGAAAAGAGGTTTAGATGACACAGTCCATTTATATGTTACCCTGTGAAATTTGTGCCTTTTTTTTCCCCATAGATAGTTTGTGCTGGATGTTCTTGGTTCACATGTAAGGATTCTTTACATTCCTGACTCATTTACTGAAATTTTAAAGATGATAAGCAGTAAATAACAACAGGTGAATATTGAATGAATAACATAGTAATCCAGCATGCTTATCACTAATAGTCTGTTGGCATCTTGCAGGCTGTAATTTGCCCATTTAAGCTGTGACCTGGTAAAACCCTTGAACATATTTAGAAGTGTATGAATAATTCACTAGAGATATTTTTGGTTGCTTTCTTAAAATTAAACATGTCAGTAGTTCCCTGTGAAGATGATGTGTTTACTCCCATGCTTATGGGCACTGCATCAGGCATCACTCTTTCACGTACTCACAGAAACACTTTATCTCTGGTGAAATATGTCACCTCCTTTCTTGAGCTGAATGCTTCATTCCTCTCACTCACAGATCTAATACCACAGTGAATTAAATGTATTGATGAATCAGGACTGAAATCTATAGTGAATATGATTGCTTAAAAATAATTCCACCAGATGTAGTTTAGAGATGTCATTTTCTGTGGGCACATATGCTCTTTGTATGGGTATATAAACCAGCGTGTGGGAATGTGATGCTATTTAACTCATAAATGGAGAGCAGAATTTTATTGGTTGCAGTAAATATTTGTTCAAGGAAAAGGAGCGGAGGTGAGAACAATCCATATGAAAAGAAAGCATGTTAGTACCCAGAACACTGAAAATATTGTTCAAGGACAATTTATCCTTGTGGAAAATATGACCCCCTGTAAAGCTGCTGAGTCTGTTTGCAGATCTTTTCAAAATAGAGTCCTTGCATTTGCCATTTTAGTTTGTTTTGGCTGTTGGTGTCCAAACTACATTCCTAGCAAATTGCATGAAGTGCTTATTCCATTATTTCTATTGTTATGTTTCTCAATAGAATGTGGTTATCTTGAGCTAGTGTCATGCTTTAGTAGGTTAGCACTAAAATGCACAGATGATCTTGCAGAGAGAGTAGGGTGGCTGACATTGAACGGGTACCTTGTACCTTGTCTCTGGAGATTCCTAAACCAGAGGTTGCTTTCAGCTTAAAATGAAGAAAGAGTATTTGCATTTCTTCATAATCTGGTCTGCTCTTGTGAAACCATGACCTGTGCCAGTTCATATACATTCTGCTCAAACTCTGTCCAGGTGCTGGGATTTGCTTGACTGGCCCTAACTGGTTTTTGGATGAGAGGTGTTTTAATCTGCTCTGAATTTATATTTTGCATGGCTTCAGTTTTCACATAATGAGCCAGCTTTATCTGTCATGTGCACAGTTCTGCTTTCTTCATGTCCCAGTTCATAATTTTGTTACATGCCTTTTGTCCATAGAAAATAAAGGAATCGGGGAACTGAAATTGAATTAGACCCAAAACGTGCTTGAGTTTCCTGTTTTTCTTGTATTAAAATACTTTTTCTATTGAGACCCAACATGCGGCAGTTTCCTAACCACAACCACAGGGACTGCTTGAACATGCTGAGTTTTGTCGCAGAGCAGAGCGAAAGGGGCAGATCTGGAAGTGGGCTGGGATGTGCTGCGCAGAGCAGCGTAGGGAAGACACTGTCCTGCTGCACTGGCAGCTGCCCTGCCGCTGGTGGACAAATGAGTTATTTTTGTTCCTGGACACTGGCAATGACTAGGTTTGTGGTTCACCCCTTGTCCAAGTCGGATGTCATCTCTCTCTTTCATCCTTCTTCCCTGCTTTTCTTCCACTGCCCATTCTTTTCTCTCATCTCATATTTTTTCTATCTTATCCCACTCCTTTCATTCTGACCTAATTTTTTCTCCTTCTTTAGTCAAACAGACCTACTGAAATATAAAGCCTGACCTCTCTTAAAGGGGAGGGGAAGTCCTTTTTCTTTTTAAATTATGCACCTGCTTAGATGTTTTCAGCATGTAATTGCTATAGTCACTATTGAGAACACGGATAACCCCTTTAATACAACCACTAAAAGCCTTTTGATTTAAAATGATGTCTTCATTTTTATAGCCTTTCTCTGCTTCTCATAGTATCTTTCTGCAAAGACTAACTGGAGAGACAAAAGAAAGCAGCGCAAGAGCTGCCTCCAGCAATATTTCCACAGCCCTATGACTAGGGAGGGCTGCTCACACTGAGGTCACTGCTAGGAGAGCTCGTTGTTGAGTGCAAAATATATTCAAAAGTTACTTTATTATAAGATTAAAAGCTCTATTACAAAAAACAGCAACATCCCTGGGCTTGTGGGAATCAGTTCTGCTGCATTCCAAACCAGGATGTCCTCTGACACTTTTTTTTTTTTTGTCTATGGAAACACTCATAAATTTAACTGGTACATGGAGATGAGCTAGACCCATTTGAATACAGTCCCTTTGAATCCACCCTCTCTCCCTTCTTTGTCCCAAGAAGGAGGTACTCTCCAAGTCTTACATCCCTTAGTAAACTAAGGGATATTTTAGATATCTTGGTGTTTGTTTTGGACTAAGTGGTGCTGTTTAGGGAGTAATGTTCTCCTCAGTGTGAAAGGGAGGAGTAGAATTTGTAGTTCCCATCTCAAGAAGAAAAAGATATTTTCACAAAAGATAAAGAAGCATTTTTATGCAGATTTAAGAGAGGGAGGCCTGCTACAAGATCTGAGTTTTGGATGCCTCCCAGTTTAGGGGAGCTGTGATTTAGACATTGATAAAACCCCTTATTCTTAATGGTAATAAGAGGGGAAAAAAAAAAAAGCCACAAACATGATTATCTTAATTAGTAATTATTTTATTTGTATTGACAAAGTATTTA
Organism: Megaceryle torquata; assembly: GCA_024611175.1. Classification (NCBI taxonomy): domain Eukaryota; kingdom Metazoa; phylum Chordata; class Aves; order Coraciiformes; family Cerylidae; genus Megaceryle; species Megaceryle torquata. The sequence continues at coordinate 10,549 of JANIJG010025129.1, read as the reverse complement.
ATACAGATTAATTGGATCCTGAATTTAGACACTGATTTGATGATCTACCCAACAGTGAAATAAAGGCTTGTTCACTGTTTATCCATTAACTCACAGAGAAGACAAACATGGTGTTATTGAAGTGATTTTCATACTTTCTGATGTCAAATATTTATACACATATCCCTTTCCCAAGTTTCAGCCCATCATTAAAACTCTGTGATCTTCTTGCACTAACATTTTGGTCTAAGCTTTACTGCATAGTAAGAGAAAACTTCACTACACTATAAGGCAAAACATCATTGTTTTACTGATTAATCATTTTCTGAAGGCACTGAATCTAACCTTTAATTAGTATTTCATCTATGCTCAGGTTTAGTATCTTGAATAAGCCCTAATAATATTGCCATCTCCCAGCTTTCTTAGAGGTGTAGTTTTGATTCTGTTTGCTTGTTTGCAATTATGTCTAAAATTAACTGGGTTAGTTACAAACCTAAGAAAACAAGGAGGAGTGTAATCTTCTACTGGCACACAGAAGTGGGCCCTGCACTGAATATTTTAATGTGCACTCATTATTTTTGCATCATGTCTTCCTTATTAACTTTTGATACATCACTTTCCTCCTTAAAAACCTCAGGATCATGGTTCACTTTGAAGGATGCTCACATCGATTGAACCCGTTGTTATCAGGGCCTTTCTACCAGCACTGTCTTCCCCTGCTGCCAAATCTCCCCCCACCTATTCATTCTTCCTGCTTAAGGCCTATTTGACACTCTTGTAATGACCCCCCCTTGGGACATGTACAATTGGATTTGTAAGTTCCCGCACGGCTCCTGCTTTTAAGTGTTTGCTCCTGAGTCAGCACTGTGTGCGTGGCTGACTGGAATAGAGTGAAAATTTGAGTAATTTCTGTTCCCTTCCCTGGATTGTGTTGCTGTTTAGTTGCAGAGAAGAAAGGCACTGCTCAAATTTTTCATGAATCTCAGACTCTTGCATACAATTACCTTTTGGATGCCTAATCTTTCCATATATCTTGGTACCTAATAATTTTTGTTAGAAGGAACCTGATTTTCACTGAAGCTTTAAAGTTAAATAAAGTGGATGATGGATTTTTTTATCATGTATTAGCACCCCTGACAGACACTACAGGCTCTGCTCAAAGTTGCACTTGGTCATAAAATATGGGCAGCATGAGGCTAAACTGTGCTGATAGAACAATGATCTCATAGCTAGATGCTGGGGTAAAATTAGCTTTGGTCAAACTTACATTTTTGAGCAGGGATGACTGCTTGTCCCATGTCCTAAGAAAGGGAAGGTTATTTTGGGGAATCTCTGCATTCCACAAATGCTTCTGGAGTTCAGAATGAACTGATTGGTCTTCTGTAAATGGAATGTGGAGGTTAATGTTTCTTCTGCTTTAGCCAACCATGATGGGTTCAGCTCTACTGTCTAAACTACACACAGGCTTGTATCCTTATATCATGTGTTGATGATTCTCATTCTGTTGTCTACTTTGGCAGGGAGTGATGCAATCTATCAGAAACTCCAAGCAATTATTTTCTTTTGGGCTGCATACCCTTGGTAATCCCAATAGCAATTACCCAATGTGAATATTTGGCAAGTACTTCATAATACCTGTGGAGAAAGCATATGCAAGCTTGGCTCTGACCTGATTAACTTTCTTAGTTCCCTGACTTTACCAAGCAGTACTGAACACCTAAGGGGAACTAGCATGTTCTCAGGTACCTCTGTCCTGAGCAACATCAGTAAAAGCTAATCATCCCTTCTGGATTTGGATCCCTTTCATCTTGGGCTGGCTACGTCCCAGGTGGGTGCAGCTTCTGGCAACATGCCCTAGAACGTAGGTGTTATTCTCAGAACAAAAGTAGAGGGCTGCCAGATGTCCAGTGTCACCTGCCCTAAGGAAATTTTCCTTCCAAATCTCAGAGTGGATTGTTTCACCAGGTGACTGTGCTTGTTGCAGTCTGCTGATGTGACCATGTGACAAAATGCACTGCTTGCTTCCGTGTTCAAAGGAAGTAAAATTTAACTTGCTCAGTTGTATTTTGCAGCTGCAAAGAAGGAAAAAAATAGAAGTAAGAGTACAGTATGGGATGGGCCGGCATGTGTCTTATTTCCTGCGTTCTGGCAGCGCTCTTGGGGAGGAGGGACACAGCACCCTGGCAGTGACTATGGGCCAAATCCTTAAGAGTTCAAGAGCTGCATTCAGGAGTGGAAAAAGAGCTAAAGTATTTGGGCCATTTAAATCCCTTGGTGACAAAGAGCCTTGAATACAGAAGGCTGTGCTGTTCATTTCATAACAAATCGTGTTCATTTCATGGTGTTCCCTTTTCCTGCTTTTCAGAGGTGGCTGTAGATGGCCTTAGAATTTTCTAATTGTTTTCCAGCATTTTTTGAACAAGCTTATCCTGTGCTTCCTTGCATGCTTAGAAATATTGCTTGAGGGATAACTTTCTGCAGCATCACCTTCTTGTTCAGGGCTTCAAACTTTTCTCACAAAAATATATTTGATGTCACTAATATGAAAGGGTCTGGGATGGTTGAGTATGCCCAGCCAATGCCTCAGCCAATGACATCTGTCTGATGTGTCCAGTAGCAGAACTGTTTGCTCTTGACTCATGGAAAGGTATAGCTTCATTGTCAAGGGTGGCCCTTGACAAGACTTGAACTCGTTCTCCCTGAGCTTAGGGGGGTGGTTTAACTGCTCATCTCTAGTCAATAATCTGATAGTCAGAGGCACGGCAAAGAGACACAAGGAGGTTCTTTTAATCTTCATGCAACTTCATGGGTGAGGTCAAGTTCTTACCCTATGATTCACCAGCAGATTTCATCAGGATGAAGAGGTGAACATCAGTTCCCTCATGCTTCTTTGTCAGTTCCCACATATCAACATTCTTCCCCATCCTGGCATAAGGAAAAAGGATATGACTCGCACTTCACAGGTTTCAGGTAAAGCAGAAATTGAACGTTATGACAGTGTTATAAGCAATGGTTCACTTTTCTCCTTAGGGAATCTTGTAAATCCCTCAGATTTTTCCAGAAAAGAGCAAAAAAGAACGAAAAAGGAGGAGGGCAGTGAGGAAAGGAAAAGGTGTTCCTATTTTTTTGCAGTGTTACTACATTGCTGAACTACCAGGTTAGTAAGATCTGCAGGGAGATTGTGGTTAGTGCTGGTGGTTTACTGGGTGCCATTGCATTCCTTGAAGCAGGACTCAGGCCAACAGCATTACACAGTCAAGTGTGAGGGATAACCAATAGCACAGATTACCAACAGGAGAGGAAAACACACAAAAAATCCTAGGAAGGATGAGCTGTAGTGACAGTCTAGCTGTTCTGTCCACTGCTGTGACCGTCCCCTGGAAAATAGAAGTGTCATCGAGCCTGTCTGCAGTTGTTTCAGCCTGTAACAGAGTGGTTGCTGTCAAATCTAATAGAATGTAAATAATTGTGGGGGTTTATGTTGGGTTTTGTTGGGTTTTCTTTTTAGAATATAAATTCCCTCAGTTCTTCCTTCTCTTTAGCAACGGGCGGTGGGTCATTAGTATCAATAACACAGATCTCTCTCATGCCACACCTAAACTAAATTGTCAATAGGAGGTGTTGTAGAAGATTCACACATCATTCCAGCAACTGTAATATCTGTTGGGAAATGCAAAAACACCAGGTGCATAGCTGCTGGTTAGAGTTTCCATTTACTTTACCTGGGGCTTTTCTGTAACATGCAACAACGTACGTCACATGCAGAAAAAAAGTAGGTGGAAGGTTCTTTCCAAACCACATTGACTGAAAGAATGTACGTGTCAGGTAAGCTGTATGCTGATGTGCTCATGCGTTCTGCAGTGGGAAGGGTTACCTTGTCAAGGAAATCTTCCTGGTGCAGGTGTGCATCCCAGCAGATTCATTCAGAGACTGCGAGATGAGAATGAGCCCTCCCTCATCTGACATGTACAAACAGCATTTTATCCATTTGTCTCCTAGGACATTTGCTAGCTGTCTCGTTAATCTTTTACTCGAAGTCAGACATATGTATTGATGGAAAAACAAACTGTAGACCACAGACCCCCTGCCTCGCATTCCTCAACTCCTCAGAATAACACTTGCCATAAAGCTGTGCAGACAGCACCAATATTTCAGTGTGTTTTGTAGCTGCATTTCCTGCTTGCATTTCTAAAGCACCTATTTCACTGCTTATAAGCTCTTCTTCCTACTTATGATTTGTACTGTTGAATAACTACCTACTCCCTCCAGTCCATCACATGCATCCCCTTCCTCATTTGCATTTTGCATATATATGATGCCTCCTATATCTCTGAAGTTAAGGTGGCTGAGAAACCAGGACTGGAATTTCTTCCTTTTAATACCAAGTCACGGGGTGCTCCATTGCAACCTCTCACTGACCTTTTGGAGGCTTTAAAAGCACCATTAATTTTACTTGCTTCTAACAGACCACTATCAAGGGCAACAAAAATTCAGCCCAATGCTCATCTGGGTGAATTGTTTTTAACTTTATTAATGTAAGAGGGAAAAAGAAACTTGTGAGCCAGAGCCAGCAGCAGAGCATAGAAAGGGAAGTAATTTCAGGAAGAGAAATATCAGTAAAGGTTAATCTCCAGTTATCTTGCCTCTGACTTCATCATCATCTGGTCGCAACAGACTTTGTGAGCTAAACAGAGCTGGGTTAGCTCAGTACTTTAATAAAAGAGCCTGGAGGTGTTGTCTTGGTGGTGTTAAATAGTGATCTTCTATCTTACCCGAGCAAGCAAATTCTTTTGCATCTTGCATCACTGCATTATCTGAGCCTTTCTTGCATGTCTGCCTTCAAGCCTTCCAGGCTGATTGGCTGGGATTGTTGCCTGAGGTTTTCCAATGCTAATTTTACTTTTAATAGTATTTATTTTCTCCAACAAAGCTCTGCATGCTCACATGCTGCATTTCATTTTAAGTGAGGTCAGAAATTCTTTAAATAGTAATTATTTGAAAGGGAAGAATACCCTTCAAGTTCTGTAAGAATATTGTTTATAAATATTTGTGCTTTACATCTCTGTAAATGAAAATTACCAAAGCAGAACAAGGATTTATTTTCAGTTCTTTTTAATCTCAAAGTTATGCTTTGTACTGTATGACGTGATTGACCCTCACGGGACTGGATCCAGCCTGAATTCATATCTCACTCAAATCCACATTTGTACATTTTTCAGGGTGTTTGGTCAGGAAGTTTTAGCCTGTCTGTTTCAAATAATTCATACTTCTAGTCTCAGTCTCAGTAAAATCCCCTGGAACTCTAGGCTTTGTAAGCACTTCTTCATCTGAGAAAGGATTCTCCAGTAGGAATCTAGGTTTGATAGAACATCTCTTTCTTTCTCCCCTCTTTCTCCCCTCTTTCTCTCCTCTTTCTCCCCACTCATAGTTTGTTCTGTAATACAAATCACCACTTCAGTTATAAAGAGAAATAAATTGAATGGAGGTAGTCAAAGGTTTGTAACAGCTAACTTATTTGATACCCCAGGAAAGAGACACACTCTGTTCTGGAAGCCAGTGTTGGTGATAATGTGACCTTTGCTGCATTGCTTTGCCAGATCCTTCAACACTTGAATAAAAACAAGTGCTTCTAGCAGGGTCCTGTAATTCAGTTGGGATTCCAGCTCAGTCCTTAGTCTTGCTATGATCATCAGTCACAAAGCCACAGCCTGCTGTGGTGGTAGTAGTACTAGGGAATAAGTAGAAAATAGCCTTTGTGTAGTGCATTTGGCAGAGAAAGAGTTAAACGATTAAGTTATTATTATGACTTTTAGTCCTTAACAGTCTGGGGCAAATTTGAGTTTGTAAACCCATTCTGAAAAGTGCATACAGTCCATCTCTAACCCTGGGTTCACTGAAGACACTGAAGTTCAAAATGTAGGTTAAAGTGAAAATTGCATTCAGTATTGCTTTTTGTACAGACGAATTCGTTGGCTGGAAAGCAGTAAAGCTAAAGTGAAAGAAGGCTGAAAAGCTATTGAAAGTGCTGTGGCAACTCAGCTGTAAACTTCTAAATCCTTGGCAGGGAGACTACATCCCATTGCTGTTACTTCTCTTACACTTAGGTTGATGGTAAATTCTTTGGGGAGCAGCATTATCGTTTTGTTCTGAATTGTGTCCATGCTTTGTTCGTGACCATGCCTCCTGGGCTCAGAGTTATAATGATAAACCTCTGCAAGTGATCTGAGGAGGCCAGGTGTGGCTGCTCCTTGGGTTGAGCCATGGGAGCAACCCTCATGCTTTTCCTCCCTGTTACTCTCCTTATGGAGGTACTGGAATGAAAAGAAGCGCCAGTGCGTCTGCCAGCCTGTCCTGCCTGGCTGGGTTTCATTGTTCTTCTCTTAATTTCATTCAGTAATTCATTCAGGGAACAGTAATGCAAAATTTAGCATCCTCAGTGGTTTCTCACTCTCTTACTAGGCCTCCATGCCCTTGTTGGGGTCAGCATCCTTCAGAAATCCACAGCCTACCACAATCTCCTGCCTCCCCTTTCCGTTCCTCCAGCAGCTTGTTGTCCTTCAGCCAGGTTATACATATTTTTTCAATCCTGGTTGTTCATGGTCTCTGAGCACGAGGCTTAGCAGAGAGCTACACTGCCAGTGCTGAGAGACACCCCAAAGGGGGTTTGGCCGTGGCTCTGCCTGTTTTCACACCTCTCTGCAGATGGGGCCATGGACCCCACTCCCCTCCCCGGCGCCCCTGCAGGCGCTTTGCCCGCCTTTGGCCTCTGCTGTCAGAACAGCTTTGGCAACTGCCACTGCTGGATTGCATCACTGTGCATGTCTCCCAGGTGGCTGCAGCTTGAAAACTCGCCTATCTGGTATTAGGTTTGTATCTTGCCTGTCTATCCAGGGTGTCGACTTCTGGGCTGCTTTTGTAGATCTAATTGCAGTTTGGGCACGGCAGCGCTAGGATGTGGGTACTACGTCAGCAAACATAAATTCTGTAGCTGTTCAAGCTTGGACCATGTGTTTATGGTGTTGGAGGAAATAGAAGTTTGGTGAGCTAGAGGACTGTGGGGATAGGTGACACGGGAAGCAAGGAGAGCACAGCATCCGCTTGTGTGCCTCAGAAGCTGCTCAAGGGAAGGGAGCAGCGTAACTAACTGGCACCATCGAGGAGATGGCCAGCTTCCCCTCCAATGATTTATATGGGGTTTACAGGGGGGTGTGGCTAAATAGGGTCAGTGGGAAGCAGGCACATACGGTTATGTGGGATTAGCGAGGAGCAGACAGACGGCAGTGCAGGACCAGGCAGGGGAGCCCACACGTGGGACGGCTCAGCCACAGAGGCAGCTGGCACCGGAGTGCTGATAAGGAGGAGAAACAGATGGCCACGCAAGCCCTTACACACGCCTTCCTGGTAGGCCTGCTGGAGGCTGGTCCACATCCCTTATTCCCCAAACAAAAATAAATCTTTTCCCTTCCCTTGTTTGAAGAATTCATGCGGCTCATTAAAGTTTACTGCCCTAAACACACTCCTGAAATCTTTGCCCAGGTACATTGCCACCGCTTGTGAATGACACAGGGTCAGTCCCATTTGTGCCTCTACCATGCTATTGTGACATAGTTACAGAGCCCTTCCCTTTCTGCTGCAAATCTGCACTATGAAAAGGGGGAAAAAACACAAAAGAAGGAGAAATACATATTATGTAAGATCCCCCCCAAAACAATTCCAGAATTGTCGCTCCCCAGATACCAAGGGGAGCATGTAGCAACTTGTAGATGTGTAGAAGTTAACATGACAGACTGCTGAGTGAAATTTGTTTGAGGTATTCTATGTCACTGAGGTAAGAGTGGTCCGGTGTGATATGGCAGTTGCTGTGGAAACCCTTTGGCTATATGGCCAAGAGCAGGATACAGCACAGAAGGTAAGTGGAGCCCACATAGTGCCTAGGTGTAGGAGGCAGAGCTCCAGCATTCAGCATCCTCTCTCTACTGCAGTTCATCGCTTCCAGGCTCATGTTATGCAGCTCTGTCTGTTCTCTGTTACTACACAGCCACCATGGGGATGGGGTTTGGAAAAAGCACAGAATGTTTCTAGTAGTGCAGATGTTTTCAATGAATTCACCCTTCAGAACTGAAAGCGAAGGAGGCCTGGAAGGGGAAGAGTATTTGCAGCGAAAAATATTCCGTTCATCCATATGTAGACCCAACGTGAGCCTGGGAGACACTGAGTGCCCCCTGTGAAGTGACAAGTGCCCTCAGTCTTCACTGAAGTTCTGCTGAAGGCAGTGGGTACGTCTGTGTGGCAGTTGCAGCAATGACTGCTTTTTGGCTCGCTAAATTAGCCTTTGTGGCTGCGCTCTGGCTTCTACAGTATGCACGCTTCAGTATCTCTTTAGAGGCTTGTCTGATGAAAAGGGAAAACATTCAGCATCTTGCCAGATCAGGGCCTGCATTTTGAAATATTTTTGTAGGTTAAAATGAGAATGCATATGCATGGGCTTGTTTTTAGGCGAGCTGAGCACTTGTAGCTTGCAGAGTTGGGTGCAAGTTTTAGATGTTCTGAGTCTCCAGAAATCAATCTCAGAACTCTTTTTTTCCTGATACCATCATTATCGTCCTTGCCTCCATCTCCTCTGCTCTTATATTGTATTTTAGCTATGAAACTGTATTATTTAAACCATTTATGTTACTGTTTGTTTGGGAAACAGTATAAAATCTCTATCCAGTTTAGGGCTACTCAGGAGTGTAAACCCCTGAGTGACTTCCACATGAAATAAATCAACAATAGTGAAATCAAGTGGAAAGGCTGTGAATGTCACTCAAATAAGTCACTCAAATCCTCCACCATGGTGCTAACTCACCCAGCAACCTGGAATGTGGCCTGTTTCATGCACTGCAAAGCCTTTGAGTACAATTTTTCCCTCTAATGTCTGCCAAAAGAAGCCACATGACCCAATCACCATGACTTCTACATCTTAGGGTACTGGTAGAGATGAAAAATTAGTGTGAGGACCTTTGCATGGTAGTATCTCAAATACTAACCTAATTCTAGAGAGTACCACCAGTTGTAATCTTACGTGAACAGGCTTTCTGGTGTTGCAATATTTCTGCAAATATTTAAAAAGATGCCAATGTATATAGAAAAAAAATGGGTATGGTTATAGGTCTATCTGTCTGTACTTTTGATGCTCTTTCTCCTTATGCCCACATCTGTTTCCAAGAATGTCATACCTGGAAAGAATCATTTCAAATTAATTCAATTTGTTTCAAAGCAGCCTAAGCTTCATCCCTCACAAGGGCCACTCAATCATATTACTGCTCCTGTGAAACTCCTAATGGGACACAAAACAAGTAAAAGTAGATTCAGGTGATCTCACATATTAAACATACTAATTGAATTTGGCAGCAAAATGACTTTGTGAATTTCCTTTAATCCTGTTTTTAAATTAGGCCATATGTATTTCGGCTGCAGATTTCATGTGCTCTATTTTCTGTGAACTTCCTTTTAACCATGTCCTGTGGCCAGTTCACATCCAATTGTTTGAAAATCAGTCTTAGGTGATAACTCTGGATGATTAAATATGAAGTGTCTAATTCTGCTTTCAAATCCACCTGTTCCTTTGAAAAGCTTAATGAATATCTCATATGGGAGGTTCAAAGCTGTAGCAATCTGACTGTCTCTACTAAAAACCCAAATGTTATGGATCTCAGTGTTTTATGAGAAACTTTCCCTAGAGGAAAACTAGCTTTAGGAAAGCGAGGATGCTTGCTTTACATCAGTAGCACTTTTCACATTGCTGCTTTATAACCTTACCTATGGAGGAATGCAAGCTTATTTATACAGTTTTGCAGTGACATGCTGACTAACAAGACTAGGAGGGGACATACAGATTAACAAAGGCTTCCCCTTGAAGTCAACTTCTGTATAGCCTTGATATTTAACCCACCCTGTAGGAAGTTGGGCTTGCATTTCAAGGAGGTGTATGTTGTTAGCCAAAATGCTGGTGGTCAGTATTGACTTGAAGAAAATAATCAGCCATGCACAACACTCCTCTTGTGCACATTTCAACTTCATGAATTCAAAGCTCCAGGTGGCATCCAGGATAGATTTTGGTACCTGAATGGACTCTCTTTTAGGAGATGGGGACAAATTCCTTGTTCCTTCTGGGACCTAGGATAATGGTGGCACTTTGATCTCTCATGCCTCCTGTGGGTATGGTACAATTTTAATCGATTTTAGTATTTCACCCTAACAATTTCATTTTGTTCTCAGGTTGTTAGGAGTGTTTTGTGGTCTGTGTTTTAGTGTCTTTGTGTGTTATGGAGAAAAAGCTCAGAGGCCATTCTGGGCAGAACATCTATTCGTGTGATCTAGGAGGGACTGGTCTTGGTGAGCTAGATGCTTCTGCTCCTCTTCATCGTATACTGCACTCTCCTGACTGTACCAGTGACACAAAATATGCAATGAATAATACAATCTGTAGCAGTACTGCTTTCACATAATGGACTCCACTCTTGTGAGACCTCACCTGGAGTACTGCGTCCAGTTCTGGAACCCCTATTGCAAGAGGGATATGGATGTG
>JANIJG010025126.1:23779-44442 GCA_024611175.1 Megaceryle torquata | reverse complement strand
GAGAGGCTGTGGAGTCTCCTTCTCTGGAGATTTTCAAGACCCGCCTGGCTGCGTTCCTGTGTGACCTGTGCTGGATTATACAATCCTGCTCTGACAGGTGGTTTGGACTTGAAGATCTCCAGGGTCACTTCCAACCTCTGCCATCCTGTGGTCCTGTGATTTCTTCCAGCAGCAACCAGCCATGTGAGCACACCCAGCATGGTAGGAAGCCTGTCCTTGCATCAGGGTGGATATTGTAGACCTTTCTGTAATGGCCACGGTTTTCTTTCATCCACCGGTCTGCTGAGGAAAAGCCTCAGAAAGGCTGTACTAGCCTGGGCCATGCAGTAGGCTTACAAGGCTATAATCCTCGACTTGACTATTGCTCTCTTTATTTAGACTCAATCTCCTTTCTCTGAAGGGCAAAGATGGGGCATGTGAAATACATTGCAAGTTATTGAGCCTCGTGGTCTGGGCCTGGGTTCAAGATCATAAGACACTTTTTCCTTGGTCTCCTGTGAAACAGCCAGCTCATGAGAATGTGGATGTTGGAAGATGAGGGTCTGCAAAATTAAAAAGATAAAGATGTCTGGGACAGACAGTAGAGGAGGCAAGAACTGAATGCTAAGTCTGTGTGGTAAGTGGATGGTCTAGACAGCAAACAGTTTTAGACACAATTACCAATTTTTTGCAGCAAAAGAAAGAACAGTTTAGCACACTAGTAGCAGCTGGTGTCTCCTGCCTCTTAAGGGAAAAGAATGATTTTCTTCTCCATGTCTGTGAAGAAGACAGTGAAGACACACAAAAGCTGAGACTGTGTGGAGTGCAAGGGATGCCTGTCTTTTGTCAGCATCTAACTATAAGTATTTAAACAAAGGGAGGTGAGTTCTGTTTACAGGATGCTGTTTAATGTATGAGCCTGCTCATCCTCTTCAGGCAGGAGTAATGGGAATGTTTTTACTTTATGGTTTTCTTTCAGTTTATAAACCTCCTATACATAAGTGATGGTAATTGGGAAGAAAACCACTGTACCGATTTGAGAGCTTTAAAAGAATCCAGAAATTGAAATATCTTTATGAAGAACTGATCAAATATTTTCTAAGTGGGAAGAAACAGGGAGGTTTGTGATTGTTTCTCTAGCTGTCATTTTCTGTCTCAAGTATTTACACAGCAGTGGTTCTTTCAGTTGGGGAGTACAAACAAGTACGTGAAAGCCAATGAAGGTGACAGAATCCCAGAATGAGAAAGCTGTCTTTTAGCTTCTTCACTGGCTGCATGCATAAAATGAACAGATTTTTAACTTGTACTGTAATACGCCGGTAAGATTCATGCTGACTTCATGGAGCTTTGGCTCTTAATCATCCAGACAAGGGGATGTATTGAGGATAATAGTTTTTGTGAAACCTGTGTGGGAGTTGTACTATTCAGGGTGGCTTCAGTACCATGGTGGTGTCGTATATACTTGTAAATGATCATACTTGTTTGGTTTTCTTTGCACTTTACTTTGTTTCCCTTAAATTTAAGGTAGGAGTTTTTCCACGTGAAAGGAGGTAGATTGCAAATAAGTGTGTCTGTTTCCAGATTAAATAAGGGAAAGTAGAGTTACTCTTCAAATGAGAGCACCATTCAGTCATGTCCAATACAGGAAAAAAATAGCAAGACATAGTTGGTTTTTTTTTTTTCCTTCTGCTGAGTGTACTGGTGAAAGACCCATGAGGAGACTCCAGATTTATGGCAACCACATAAATGAGAGAATTATGGAATGGTGGATTATCATGATGGGATGTTTAAAATTTCCTAATAAAAAAATCAGTCTGAAGTAGAATTAGAGAAGGTCCAGCCTTTCCAGAATGTGGATGAAACTGCCCATTGGATGTGTTACGGAGGAATTTGGTATACTTCTAGAAAGTGTCTTCTCCATATACCTTTTGGCTGTAGCTGACTGGCAAATGGTAGTGGAAGATTATAAAATTTGATAAAGAAAATCTTGTTATGGGTTGTTTGTGGATAGTATAGGCTTAGGTAATATTCCTCCTTTTAGATGAGGTTCTCTCCTCAGTCTGGAACACTTTATCTTGTGAAGAACAGTATTAGTTGACTTGAAAAATAGCCACACATCTGTAACAGGCAAAAGCAGAACTACGTTGAGAAATAATTTAAAGACAGAATGGTACTACATGAGATCCAGAAAATCCCCGTGTCTTGAAGATGTGCTGTGGCATCATATCAGGCATTTCACAAGCTAAAGAAATCAATTTGGCTTGCTTGATTTCCTTTGATATTTTGATGAATATTTCAAGATCTTATTTTTAATAGAAGATAGACATTAAAGAAACAACCGTAACTGTGCATGGAGATGCATGCTAAACATTGTAATTTAGAGAGGGAGCTGTCAAATTTTTATCATCTTTCGTCTTCTAAATTATTTATATGCAATTTTATTGAATATGTAATTTGATGGAGGTGAATAATCCTGACGAACGTGTGCTTTGTTACAGTGCTTCGCTTGATGGAAAGCCTTGAGATGTCGCCTTCTCCTGGTGAACCGGCGCATAGAGTCCGGTGAGGGGTGCGACAGGTGGGGGGTAGAAGGAGGAGGAGGGAGAAGGTGAAAGGCACCTCGGGAGGCAGGAGCCCACTCATCCCGCCCCGGGCAGTTTGTCCCGAGGGGCCGCCTTTCTACGGCAAAGGGTGAGATTCCCGGGCGGGCCCCCCAGGAAAGCGCCTTTCCCCACGTGAAGCGCGTGGCTCGCGGCCCGCCTCAGGCGGCCTCACCACCCCCGTGGGCTGCGCCCCAGAGGGGACGGGTGGCCGTCGCTGCCCGGGACTTATCGCGACAAGGAAACGGAGGAGTGCCCGGTGAGCACCGGCAGCATCCGCCACTGCGTCCCGAGGGGTGATGGCCTGGCACGGCTCCTCGGCGCTGCGATTCATCGGCAGGAGGCTGTGGGTAGGAAGATAGCGTCGTTCGAAAAGATGGCGGCGGCTGAGTGGGGAGGCCCCAGAACTGTCGTCTTTCTGTCACTGGCAGCTTTCTCGGTAAAGTGTCTCTACGCACCGGGATTAACCAGTTTAATTTACTGCTTCATTTTTAATCCATCAGGTTGGCACTAGTGCATTTCTGTTCCTCCCCCGGCCCCCCTTCCCCCCCGTGCAGATGAGCTAGAATCACCCCGGCACTTCAGTACTCTGCAAGCCTTCTCAGCCAGAGGATAGCCAGCAGAGATGGGGGAGCTTGGCTATTAAAATAGGCAATGTCAGTCTCTGTTTTAGGGCTGTATTGGCTTTCTTCAAGACACTGGGGAATGTAACACTGTTTTTGCTGTTCTTCACCGTGTGGGCTGAGGACAGCATGTGGTGGCTGCAGCCCACCCCTTGCCTCGGCCACCGTGGTCTGCAGGCACATGGCAGCCCCACCTCACTGCGAGTGTAGAAGGCAGCTCCCCTTCCAGAATCTGTATGACATCAGGTGTTCACCTTCTTCCTCGGAGAGCTGGAGTGTGGTGCTGCCAGGAGGACACCATCTGCCATATCCAAATGCCCAACTGCTGGCACCTCAGGGTACTATGGGTGCACTCCTATAGCTGTCATAGTTTGCTATATAGTGTGCTCTAGTAGTACTGCTACCCAGTGATCTGGCTCTGGATACATTGCCTAAACCGTGGCTGCTGTGAGAGTGTCCGTCCTGATGTGGTCTTTATGTCTTTCTCAATTTTTCTTTGATAAATACCTTCAACAGTAACCTGTTTTTCACAAGCATCTAGAAAAGCAAACCTGTGGTTTCCTATAATGATTTCTTAACTAAAAAAACCTATAGAAAGCAAAACCATCTGTGGTACATTTGCTGAACTACATTAGGGAAAAATATGTCTTCAGATATCACTGTACTATTTTTGTATATATAATACATACAAAATGTTATAATTTTAGGTAACTTCCTAGTATTTAAAACACGTGGCATAAGCCACTGTTGTTAATTAAAATCTACTGGAGAATTACTACTAAAGTGATTGAGCGTTTGTTAAAACAAGGACGTTGATAAGATTTTTTTCAAGGAGTCCAGAAGAGATAGGCAATGGTTCTATATAACTTGAGGGAGTTGTGGTTTTTGCAGTCCCTCAGGACCCTTTGGAATACCCATTCTTGGTTTACTTACTGTGCTGCTGGCACAATAAAAACCAGCAGAATTTAAGTTCTCTGTCAGTTTGTCACTGAGGATAATGGAAGGGGAGGATGAACTTAAGCAGTTGTGATAGAGGAGTGATCTGCTTATTTTGTGTAGTAATGACATAGAGCTGAAAAGAATTTTATGTTCCAGATTAGCATGGAGGAAGGTGTGGAATGCAAAGCAGCTCTGCTAAAGTAAGTGACTTAAAAAGCCTGACAGAAAATAATTATTAACTGTTGTGCTCAATAGCACAATAACAGTGCTCTTTTAGAAACTTTCTTATCTTGGTGATATAGTTGGTAACAGTTCTGAAAATAGCTGGTAGATAATGGCCAGGAAAGTATAGTTTTCAGAACAGAGACACATGAAAGCAAGGGATCAATATGTGCTTTGAGGAGCTTTACTTCAGTGTACTTTTTTAAGCTAGGTAAACAGATGAGATCTGAGGCCAGATAGTCAGTGAATAGTTGGCGAGGCAGGTAAAGAGATTATTTAAATATGCTTTACCTTCAGGTTGAATCTTCAGATGTGGCTCTGAGGATTGCGGGCTGTTCCAGTAGTTTTCAGACACTTGGTCTTTCCTGTTCTTTGCTGCATAGAGCACTTCTGTTTGTCTTTCTTGTTCAGGTAATTTAATATAAGGAAGGTATGGGCTATTATCTGACAAGAACTGTAGAATGTTGAAAATGATGCCGTAAAGGAGTTTGGCATAACTAATGCCAAATTAATGTCTTGAGGAACATAGGCTATATTGAAGAAACAGTTGTTTTCTGATTATATTCTGGCTTTTAAAGTAATGGTATTGAAAACCAAACCAGCACCTACTAAGCCAGTGACCAGTAGTTAGCAAACTGTAATTATAAGGAGAATTATTAATCATTATCTACTGGGAGTTTGTGCATGGATGCCTACTGTAGACATCCTTTATTTCAAATGTCTCTTCAAATTTCATTTCTTTACATTCTCCTCCCATCGTGCTTCCCTAGCATGGAGTCCTGCTTCATGCCTGGAAGGAATGACTGAGCAGAAAATGAAGTAGTGGCAAAGCAGAAACTTTCTCATGGGAAAATGTTGCCACATAGATCATTTGACCAAAAATATTTTGTCCCGGTCTGCAAAGCTGATGTATAATATTTTACATTATTGAATTGACATGAAGTTTTTGGATGTGTTGAAGTATATGAATTGGGTTAAAAAAATCTCAAACATTGAAATGTAGCTCTGTAAATCTTTACCACGCAGGAAATGCACCCTTCCTCTCACTCTGTCTCCTGTGAGCTGAAATCCTAGAAGGATTACATTTCCTGAAATGCAGTATGATCCCAAGAGGGCAATGGTAGATTAGGCTAGTTGAGTTACTCTTTGCATCAGGAAAGATGTTGCCTAGCCAGGGAGAATGAAGAGATTACCATCATACTAGGATATAATGTAACAGGAGTATTTCCTGTAAGAAGCACAGAAACAATCCTTTCGGTCTCCTTAGCACTGGGAAGACTTATAAGTACTATCAAGTCATAGACTTGATACCTTCAGAAAAACATGAATTGTGAAATTTTTCTAGAAGAGAGCAGCAGAGCTGTGGAAAGTCTTGGAAACATGATCAGTGTTTTCTGACAGAAGGAACTTAGTTATTGAGTCTAGAGAAGAGAATGTGTAGTGTAAGAACATCAGGAAGGGGTCACAGCCTGGTCCAGTGAACTCTCTTCAGTGGTGGCCCACAGCAGAATCCTGAGGAGGAGTGCAGAAACTTGGTACTTTTTCAGAGTACCGTGAAGGCTGGCAATGAGGCTGGAGCTATAGCACATAATTTTCTTGAGCCAGCAGTGGCTACTGACTAAAGGGCTGTAGCAGTCCCCAGACATATGGTACTGCTGTGCACAGGAAAGAGCTTCCCTGCTATTCATATTTGCTCAGTGGATGTGAAGTTGCAGGTGTAAATTTTAGCGCAGGAGGTACAGGTAAGTGTTTGGAACAACTATGTAAGCTAGAGGTAGTGAAATGTTAGCAGGGAATGCCAGGCAGAGTATGTAGCCTTATCTCAGTCAGTTTTTAAAATGTTAGCCAAACATGGTGCAGGTGCATCCTGGAATAGCAGCTGGAGTAGATTAACTGTCATTTTCTCTCCCGTCTTTTGACCACTCATCAACAATTCTATGTACTGTTCTGCAGCTCTACTTTTAGCAAAGACTCTTTTATACAGTACCGGTATCATACTGTTCATGTGTCTGTTAATGTGTTTCCCATGTACAGACTTTATTTGAGAATAGTACTTGTGCTGCCTCTTCTTCCTTTGATTAAAAAAATGAAAAGAAAAAGGACGTCAGTGCTCAATTCACTTTTTGTCAGATGCCTGAAAACTGTTAATGCAACGTACTCTTTTCAAGTAGGTAGTGTTCTTGTAAATGAAAATGACATAAAATGTATCTTTACAGTTTCTCTATTCTTTTCAGCCAGCTATGGAGATCCGTCTAAACCATAGGGTGTAGAACTATGTCAAGGCTTTGATCGCTGCATGTCTCATGAGGATTCAAGTGCTTGTTAACTTCAGCTCGTCTCCCATGTGTAGCTGTAGTACTTCCTTGTCTTCATGGGTGTTTATCTGTAGCCTGTGTATCTGTGGGGGTTAGGCGCTTAGGCATCTGCATCTCTGTGCCTCTGTAAACCTGATTGTTTTTATTCTTTTTGATGAGATGTAGAGGGTGATGGTGATGCATGTGCCAAACAGCAGCGTGCCTTGCACCAGTATTCACGGGAGTGCTGGCTGTTGAAGTTAGCAGTAGAGCTGGCTAAGAAAAGGACTCCTTTGCTCAGCTGTTATGAGCTTGTTTCATTAGGTTGCAGTTCTACCAAATCGTTATAATTTCTCTACAAATTCAGTCACGAAATAATGTCAGAGGAACAGCCATATGATGTATTTGGTATTCTGAATTTAAAGTTCTGTGTTTTATCTGATTCAGATTCTTATATGCATAGGAAAAAAGTGAACATAGTAAGATATATAGAAAAAAAGTAGAAATGATGTTTCAAATGCTACTGTAGTTTGTAATCAATTGGAATGCTTTTAAATGCAGCATCTCATGAGAGGAGTTCTGAAAAGATGCTTTGCCCCCTCTGCTTTGACAGTCTTAATAGTAAGTGCTTTGTGCTAATGCTTGATGGTTCTGGGAGCAGGATGCAATCTAATGTATCCTCTAACTGCTGGTGTAATGGGAAGCATGTGTTCCCTCAGCATCTGCGGCCAGATGTTGGCAAGCGCACAGGGACTGAGGCCATAACCTTTGTCCCTCACTGTTCCAGCATGCTGCCCACTAGTTTATGCTGCCAACTTGGGCAGTTTTCAGGCTGACTGAAAACAGTACTTTGTTTTTGAGTATTTTTAGTTCACTACTGTTTTCTCTTGCCCATGGATGCCTTACAGACCAGTATCATGACATCAGGAGGCATCTTGTTAGGTTGATGCTACCGCTTGCATGTTACAACTTCTTTTCCCCTCCACATTCTTAAACTGCTGTTTAAAAATTGTTCATCTGGCAGATTCCCCGAAAAAGCAGTAGCTGGTTTTGAGTCACCAGTCTGCTCAGAGCTTTCTGCAAGCATTTGAGGGCTAATGAAACTTTGGGAAAGTTGCAGTCTGCATTCCTCTGTGCCCTTAATGCCACACTGCATCTTCAAGCCAGTATGGTGAGTTCAGTCATTCCTGCTTCCTACCAGCTTAGGAGGAAAGATAAAAGTCGGTCTCCTTGCACTGCCCTCCTCCCCACAGGCTGACTCTGGAGATGGAAACTTCCTGCTGTCATCCTTCCTTTTCTCCTTTATCTTGCTACTTTTTTCATAATGATTGAATATGCTTATTCCTTCTTTTTCACCTCCCAGGAGTTCCCTTGAAATGCTCCTTGAGTGAAAAAGTAGGGAATTGCATGCCATCTTTTTTCCTTGTGATTGGAACAAAGGAGAATTAAGTATCCCAGGAGAGATGGTGACAGTCTTTGTGTGATTTCAGTTATAAGCCTGATCTTTACTGAGGATTTCTGTAAAGCTTAAGTTGCCTTTTGCCACTGGATATGATTTGGAAATGTATATAGCAACAGTGGCTCTAACTCAGTAATGCAAAAGGTTAAAAAAGCCGAAGATGAAAAAAATCTCTGTACTCCTCAGAGAGATTTCTGCTTCAACACACAGGGATTTAGGTTTCCTTTTAGATATTAAAGTTTAGAACCATATATAATAAGTTTTCAATTGCACCTCAGCCACTCTGTTGATTTATCATGAGGGTATAAGGAAAAGCTGCTGTCTGAATTTTAGCATTCATTTTGTGCAGTTTAATACTTAGATTTGGGATGTATGACTATTTATATATACTTTGATAAGATATGAAATGCAGATGAACATTTCTTTAAATAAAAGTGTTTCAAATCCAACTTTCTTATCTGATAATCCAGACTTGATATCTGATTATGGCTTCTCTGTAATGCAGGGAAATCATAGTCATTCTAGGATTATTCCAAAGCATCCAGTTGGCTTTTAGGGAAAATCAAACATTGCTTTTATTTTTTGCTCATCGGATAACATCCCTTGCTCTTGTCTATCATTACTAGCAAGGCTAGTCATAAGTGTCTTACGCTTTTGGGGGTGGGGAAAAGACTGCATATAAGAAATGAGGGATTTATCTCAAAATATTTGGTTCTGTCTGTGCACAGGTATTTTCCTTTTAACAGTGCACCGCTTGAGAACAGAACTATAATTTTTGTTTTTAGAAGAAACTTAAGAAAGTCCATTTCTCTACTGTAGGATTTTGAGCTTGCTTGCTCACTGATCACAGTGCTTATTTCTCTTAGGGCTTATTTTCTCTTATTTCGTAGCTCTTAGGGCTAATTAGATAGAAGTAAATTCCAGATGAATTAAAAAAAAATTAACATAATATTTATGTGCAATAAAAGGTAACTTCTTTCACCTTGATAAGGATTACTGGCTTTTGACATAAGTATTGTGAGTTAAGCAACTCCATGCATCAAAGCTGATCAGATGTTCTTGTGAATGACCTTAAACCAGTACTTCCTAACTGAGTTTGGCCTTGAGGTTATAAATATTTTTCTTCTCAGTGTAGGCATTGCTGTCATTATCCATATTTTACACCCTCATAACTTGATTACTTGTTGTGTCTATATCTTAAATCAGTCTAGAAACTATGGCTGATGCTGAATGCTTAGTAGTGTACTTAATAATGAAGCATGGCAGAATTTAATGTTCTTGGCTTTGTTTTAAGTGAATTCCATGGTAATTCTAGAGGGTAGTAGGTGCATGTTACTAACGATAAATGATTTTCTTGTTGAGTGCCATGGACAGAAACAAGGCAGGGTTCCCTACGTAGCCCTGACAGTCTGACTTACAGTCATAGGTGATAGGGAAAATACCACTTCACTTGTGCACAAACCCCTTGTCTTTTCTGTGCCGGTAAGACTTTCCAACAGAGGCAGTAAATGAGCTGAGCATGTGTATCTCACAGAAACTAGACTAAAGTCCTCTAATGTCCATGGGGAATGGAACAGGCTTCACTGTTTATGGTCTTGATGGAAATTCCGCATTGGCAAACAGCAGGAGTTGCAGTTTCTTCAGTTCTAAGATGAAGGATTGGTTTGTGTCTGACTTCAGTTTGAAGCTAAAGCTCCAGGGAGACTATATATTTGAAACCATATTCTTTACCCTGCTAATTCATTCCCTCCCGTGATACCTGAAAAGCTCTACTTCTGCTTTATTTTTTCTTCCCTTCTATAGAAGATGTGTCTGTGCAACAGTCATTTCTTCTCAATATGTATCCTGGGAAGATTGTCTTCCGAATGGAAAGCAAGAGAGTTTACATGCACAGAGATTTGTACCCTGTCCTTAGTAGTCTACGGGGTAGAACGTATTGGGAAAGTTTCTGTTGATAAATTTGTCATCATATGTGCCTTGGAGATGGGAGACCAAACTTCATGTATGTTATATAGAGCAGTTACTTGAATTTGTGTCTGATACTGGGTAATGGCTAATTTGGAATAGGCATGCCTTTTTTTTTTTTTCCCCCTTACAGTGAATGCTCCCGAAAAATGATGATCTGATTCTGTGCTGCAGCACATCAGCATCCTTCAGGGAGCAAATTTGTTGTATTTCCATCAGCCATGGCTTTGGTTTTGTTTTTTTGGATATTTATTAGGATGGAGAGCATACAGAGCATTGTAGCAGGTGTCTTAGCTTGGTGGAAAGGAGCTGTGAGATCTCATGGGAACTGCAGGTATCTTGAACCTAGATTTCACTTCTTTTGCATTGCTTTTTAGTTGAGAGTGTCTGACATTATGGTGCAAGTGTCTGTGCCTCCACGTTTGCAGAGAAATGGTTTATTACCACCTACTGAATGACAGTTTTGCTTTTGTAACAACTAATTTTAGTATATTGGGCTCCAATCAAAGTCTTTATGCAAGGTTAAGGTACCTAATTAATGACATCTAAGGAGACTAGAGTTAGAAATTGTGTACCAGAAGGCAAAGGAGAAATAACAAAAATTAGTTATGAAGTCTAAGTTGTGTGCGGGACTTAAAATACACAGCCAAGGTTATTCCCTGACTTGGTAATTAATGTACTTGCATGTGTCACACTGTAGCTTGCTACCCAGAAGATATATGGAGGAAGCAGAGTGTGCAGACCAAAGTTTAGATTAGGCAGATGCATCGTGTGGGTGAGGTGCTTGGTGTTCACTGCACTGGTTACCTCTCAGTTGCTGTTGTAAAGATTTGTAGAAGTTGTTTTGAATGTCTTAGAAGGTTTTGTTTATAAAGAAGAGTCTCAAGTAAATGGTCATCTGGTATAATGGCTCCTGAGAGATTTAGCAGCGCATGTCCCCAGGTTTCCTTAGTTCATATCCTTTATAGGACTGTTTCTCCTTTGACATAATTCAGAGTTCCTGGATGTCATACTTGTTGTGTTCCTACAGAAACAGCCTCTGCCTAAAGAGAGTGTGTTTTGTTTGAGATGCTGAGGGTGATGGCAGGCACTGCTGTGTCTGAAGATGCTGCTGCTGTAGGCTCAGAAACAAACACAACTTTACTTATATTTTATTGTATGCCAGAACTGCAGATTCTAAATATTTTTTAAAAGAGAAGGATAAAACAACACCTGATACAAAGCTTCGTATGATTTTTGAAAACAAAATCTAATGCAGGAAAACAGCCTTTGCCCTCTTACATGGTAACAAGAAATACTGATTTGACTTAAGATTTTCTGCTGATTCAAAGCCAGTTCTGGTTTTCAAAAGGGTCATTGCTTAGACTTTCAGTCTTGCTGGAGAACTCTTCAGTGTGCCAGGAAGCGAGGAATATTGTTTACATAGCAGCAACAGAGGCTTCCAGCTGGAGATGAAGGTGTCATCCCAAACACCGTAGTAGCCAGGAACAAATGGCCAGTGTTCCCCAGAGAATACGTCATTTGGGGCTTTTTAAAAAGTTACAGCAAGCATCTAAGAATTCTTGGAGCCAAATGAAACACTAGATCCTTCTAAGTCAAAGTATGCCTTTTAGTAGAGATGCTCTGATGTGACTTTTCCTGAGTAAAATGCATTGGGAGTGGTTCTTAAAGCTGCTGGAGTAATCTCTGTGCATGTGCTGGTCGTGTTGAGAAAACAACATAAAGCATGCATCCATTTGGTGTCAGGTAAAAAAGGTGAAAGCCTAAAAGAGAGAAAAATGGCAAGTGGCAAAGCAGCAAATAATAAAAAGCTAAACTAAAAGGTATTCCTGAGAAGCACTGAGTAGATTATTTTCCACAAGTTGAACAATCCTTATCATGAAGAGAGGACACAGTTCTAGTCTATCATGGTATCCCTGATATGTGAGTTGTTAAGCATTTCCCATCTTGTTTCTGTGACTATTTGGAATTTAAATAAACAGGAAGATGTGTTAAATGGTGGAAGGGCTGGATCTGTTCACAGAAAAAGGAATCAAGGCGGATCACAGTTGAGTGGCTTCCGTTCCCTTAAGGGCAGGGCACAGGTGACTGAGATCCTAAGCATTTGTTACATTTCAACAGTGTATGTTCAGTCTAGGTGAGAGTGGAGTAAACATTCACCATATGAAATCCGTTGACCTTCATCTGGAGGTTTGAAGTCAATGCTAATGATTCTGTTGCATATCTGTATTTTCCAGAGAGAAATACTATTTACAAAGGAGATGATTTTAAAGGCCTTTGCCACTTGAAGCTAAGCTTTAATAGTTGCATTTCCACTGGTACTGATATAAAAATGTTAAAGACTGTAGATAGGATATCACAATAACTGTGTAAGCAATTCTTGAGATAATTTATCGCAGGAAAACATGGAGCTTTGTATTTTTTAGGCAAGTTTTCCTCTTACATGGTGACCCAGGTAGGAGTAAAAACTGTACAAATAGTCACTACTGTGCTTTCACCTTTGCTTCTTCAGAAGGGGAGCCTGATGAAAGATGCTGCTGCTTATACACATGAGGATTCCCAAGGTGAACACGAGGCAGAGAGGGTTTAGCATGCAGCAAAACCCCGCTGTACCCTGGCGGAATGGGGGATGGGCTGTATTACATCTTGTGGTACCAGAATTCTGTAAAGCAAACACAGTACAGAAAAGGTGGTTTTTTTTTTTAATTTTAGGCTTCTAGTGGATATTAAAAAGTCTAGAGAATAAATGAAAAATTAATCTTTCTTTTAGTGTTAGCTTAGTGGTTGTGATGTTACCCTCTGGCTAGCGCTGGTCATGTTATTAGCCTGTAATTCTGGAATCTGAGTCCTATGTGCTTCTTCTTTAATTTCTGTAGCTGCCTTTGTTGTTTTTTTCTTGATTTTTGTTGTTGTTTTGGTTTGGTTTTGTTTGTTGTTCCTGCAGGTAGAAGATAAGAATTCATTAACTCCCTCTCATCTCAACATCTACCTTTCAGGCTTTGCTCTTAATAGTCTTTAATGGTTCTGGGAGCAGTTGTTCCTTTTCATTTATTTGTTTTCCCTTTTTCCACTGCAATAAGTGTGCCAGGTCATGCCCAATTAATGTTAATCAACTTCCCCAATTATGAATCATAGTCTTATTGGAAAAATCTCTTATTTTTTTTGGTGAGGAAATGAGATCCATCAGTGTGTCTAAGTACAATTCAGAAAATTAACCTTGTGAATCCAGTAGTAACCTTTGTGCATCATTGAACTTTCAGCAGTGGGATCTAATCCAGCAGTATAATGCTGGTGGGTCATCTGCCAGCACCACTAGTCATTAACTACAGAGCAGGAGCAATAATAGGTTGGTGTTTGGGTTGGACTGGTGAGTTTTGTATTAGGGAAGTGACACTTGTGCACCCTGAAGGAAAGTTTTCTGCTCGTGTGGCGCTGTGGCAGACCTCAGACCAAGGTAGTTTATTTTCCGATTTTCACTTCTCTAGTTTTCTGCAAAGAATTTTTTTCTCTCTCTCCCCTTCCCCACCCACTTTTTTCCCCCCTCCTTTGCAGAAGGCAGTCTTTGTCATTTACTAGTACTACTGGCCATGCAGGTCTTCACTGCCATCATCCACTGGCAGGTCATAATTTTATCTCATGGCAGTGATCTCCTGAAAGAAATTGCTTCTGGAAGATATCTGCAAAAATAATTCATGTCTTCTCTCCGTATTCTCTACTGGTGTTCTCATGACTTACTTTCAGACTGTCCAAGTAAGTCTAAACCATCTGGCTGCCTGACTGACAATACTTAGAGGCCAGTCAATTTACATTTATAATCAGCCTGGTGGTGCTTAATAGGATTGGCTCTGCAAAGTCTGAAAATGTCTGGCTCTGAAAAGGTGGCTGCACAATTGGTGAAGTAGGTCTCTGCAGAGCTTTCACACCCTTCACAGGAAAGGCAAAGAAACAGCAGTGTGATGGCCTCATGGCACAGCTTGGGACCTTCAAGATAACTACTGAGAATCCTGGGGGGCTGTTTGAGGAAAAAAAGGTGTTCATACTTGGTCCTTCTTTCATCTCTCTTACTTTAATTACAGTAGGTTTTTCTTCCACCCTCTGAAAACAAGGCCTTGAGTCAATACTCAAGATGACTTAAAAAAGGGCAGTTTACTTTCAGAGCTTCACACAAAATGCTGGACTAGTGCCTCTCAAACTCATCTGGCTGGATAGATATTTAGCAGATGTACTTCTGAGAGTCCTCCCCATGTGCTGGTAGCATCTGCTTCTCAGTATATGTTCTTTGGATCAGCTTTCTGACCTCAGAGTGAGCCAATTTCCCCACGAAAGCCTGAGAGAACAGAGTAATTCTTTGCTAGTTGGAAAGGAAAAGGGAGGGTGAAGCAGAGGAGCAAACCATAGAGGCCTTTGGCTCCTGACTATTCCTTTGGTCCTATAACACTAACACCAGGAGAGCCCATTAGGGCAATTCTGTCAGAAACGGGAAAATCAGATTTTTATTGACAGGATTCCTGTCGGGTAGATTTTTTGAAAGCAGATGTTATAACTAATTTAAGTGCACCTTCCTAAATTAGAATGCTGTAAGGACTCATTATTTTTTCATGCTAATGCACTTCAATGCATTTAAATAGGCTTTCTTGCCCTTCAAGTTTAGTGGTGCTATGCAGGGGGGCAGAAATCCACTTTATGAAATGACTATTTAAGTAAAAGTTTAAAAACCTTACCAAAGGGATGTGGAATAGAAAAACATGTGCAAAATTCTTACATTCTAAAAACCTCGTAGTAACAGGTATATTTTGCTACCTTTAATTATTGACTGGCTAAACAGTTCAGTCAAGAAGAGTCTCAGTAAGATGTAGGTTTTTGAAGTCTGACACACCAAGGAAGGTGTGCAATTTGGGGCCTGATTGTGATGCTCATTCTTTATGGGAGCCATGCATTTTTTGTTGGAATCTGGTTTGCCCTTTGCTGTTTAACCGAAAGTTGGACGTGACCCACAATATCTTATTATATGTAGCTTTAAAGAATTAATCTTGTGAATCAGTTCTGCTCTTCCCTTTTCTGTCAGTGTTTTCCAAGGTGGTATTTTGGCCATCTGCTGCTTCATCCTGTTCCTAAGTAGTTTTATTCTCATAAACTACTAATTTGTCATTAGCTGTCTTGCATTTGAGAAGGTATATTGGATCTTCTTCTTACCTTCTCATTATGGATGTTCAGTTATTACACTAAACTTCAACTGGTTAAAATTGATGCTGAGCCTCCTCCTCTTGCTGTTCTTTATTCCATGAATAACACTGGGTAATTATTTCATGTGTTCCAGATGACTTCCCTGAAATACAAATCCATTTATCCATTCAGAGAAAATATCCTCTTGCATAGTTGTGTCTTGCTTTGACTCTGTCACTGTTTCTAATGTGAACCACTCCAAACTTGATCTCTTCTGTTCTTTTGGAAAGATAGTGCCTAAATAGTATTTAAGCAGGAAAAAGTTCTGTCACTTTGTTGGCTTGCTTTTAAATTGCAGTCTAACCTTTCTTACCTTAGAAATCTTTCATAATTTAGTCCTAAACTGAATAAGGCTTAAACATTTTATTGGCATCTCCTGCCCACCAGTTAGTTCTTTTCTTCAACATTTCTCTCGGGGTGAGTTGTTCTTTTTTCCCCTCTGTTGCCCTTCTAATATGTTTCCAATTCAGGGGTTTGAAAAAACAAGTTTAGTTGTCCTGTGTAGACTGTGTTAATTAGTTGGTAATTAAGGGAAGAAACATAATAAAAGTATATGGTGGACATCTGGGTGTATGTTTTTGCATGTTAGAACTGCTGTGGGTATTTTGCACGATGAAAATACCCATTTTGCTTAGGTTGACCTCTGATGCTTATTTTGGCACCTAGAGAAGGATACAGTAGTGGTGGCTCTCATGTCCATGCTCAAGGCAGTATAGATAATCTAGACATTCTACATCTTAATTTTTTTTTTTTCCATTGTCACCTTTTAATCTTCTCTAACATTTTGTATTGTGCAGTCTTCTCCTGTGCGTTCCTTTAATGTCACGCCTTTCATTCATTGTTCAAAGCTTACTCATTTGCTTGGAGTGGTAATACAGATTGTGGTGGTCTCTTAAAGGTATCGATTGAGTGCTGACCTAAAATGTATTAAACAATAGGCTTGTCAGCTGCATTCATTGGTGTCTGAATATCTATTCCAAAATGCCTGAAAATAATTTCTGAACATGTAGCATATGAGCAACATTGTAGCTGTGATTTTTCTCTCCGTTTACTTTGCTCTTGTAGAGACTTCTTTCCTTTGTGAAAGTTGCTTTTTTAAATTTGAGATTAGCATCCTGAAAATTCCTGCTTTGGTTGATTTGCTTAATAAATAGTTAAATATTTAAAGTGTCCTTTTATCTCACTTATTTTTTGTTGGCCTGGTTAGTGGTTGGGAAAATCAATTTATAGCAATGCAGCTAAATACTTAAGAATGGTGGCTGTAATCATAGACATCTAGAAAGAAAATTCAGTGTTTGCAAAATATCTGCATGTAGATGTCTTCAGTGAGAAAAAGGATTTGTACTTAGCTTGACTGGGTTGCAAATGTAGTAACCAATCTGTAGCTTCTTATTCGTGGAGATACAATGAAAGTAATTCGAATATGAAAAAAAACCCCATGCTTTTGTGGCTTCACTGATGCACTGATCCACATATAAAGTACAGTTTCTTGTTTATTGGAACTTTTAGTGTGAAAAAAAGGACCAGTGAACTAGATCCTTTTATTGTTGGACAGAATTGCCTTTTCTGATCTATTTTTTCATAGTAGTTAGCTTTCAGAGAGCAGGGAGAATATTGGTATTCAAAAGAGGCACGCACAGACACATTAAAGTTTTTTGGTAATTAAGGCAAAGCAGATGGTTGCTCACTACATTTATAATATTGCTTAAATTTTATTTTGATCCATTAATGGAAACTATAAAATCACATAATGAAGCAATAGGGACAAGCCAGGAATGGAAAACAGACTATTAGCAGTACTTCTATTACCAAACTCATAAAAATTAACAAGTAAACATAGAAAACATAACTGTCATGTTATTTATACAGCTTTCCTTTAGCAAAATGTTATTGAATATGCCAGGTAAGATTGCCTGTGGTGCTGAATGAATCAAAGAATTTGCTAATAAATTTAATTTGGATTACTGTTCTCAAAAGTTTACAGGAAAGAAAACATTTTTCAAATGAAAAAAATCAACAGTTTGATTTTTTTGTTTTCCTAAATGTATGTACTCTTTCTAATGCAAGGCATTTCTTTTGAGTCTCTTTTTAATTGGATTGCTTCATGCAGCTACAATAGGAAAGATTGTATTCAAAATATATTTAATTCATAATTTATAAAAAAAGAGTGTGTGAATTGTACTCTTCTTCCCACCTAAGCCATCTGTCAAAATCCTTCTGCACCTACTTCATCATAATGTTCAGGCCTTTAAGATGTAAACCAGCATGGTTTTCTCTGCAGCTGGAATTTTAGCTAAATTTCTTAAAGACAACATTCATATCATCATGTAAATTCAGGTATTTCCCGTGACAACCAGTTTAGCAGCCAGGTTGCTGAAGGTGCTTTTCCCAGCCAGAGGAGCAGAGGTGCCCTTCCTTATGCTTGTGCCTTCAGTGGGGATTTGCGTGGGTTGTGATTATCAGCCAACTCTTTGTAAAGGCCTTTGGCTAAGTTTTATAGCTTCTGGAGTTTTGCAAATGACAGGGTTTAAAAATGCCCTACAACTTTGTTTGGATTTGATAAAACATCAGTCTTTACTGGATGAAGTGGCCCGTGGCTTTCCTCTCATCTTTTGGACCCCTATTCACTACAGGTCTTTCCTGGTACTTTTTAAGCCCTGACCTCTTTAGGATCATCCCAGGCTTACAGCAGGGCCTACAGCAGAGGTAGGGATAGGGAAAACAAATGATGTGCATCCTGTGCCAGCTCAGGAGTTTACCTTAGCAGCCAGTATCAAATGTGTATGTATTTTCTGATCCGGTCCTCTGAGTAAGTCTATACATTGCTTTTGTATAATAATAATTTTTATGGCTGTAAATCCACTGCATTTTCTAAAAACTGTGAATTTTTCATGGGCAGTATTGCTCCCCTGTTAACATGTTCTCATTACTTTTGTGTATCCATTTAATGCTTCTAAGTGGCTAGGCAATGCTATTGAGGCCAAAGTTATGACACAATAATTTCTTTTTTATTGTTCCATTATCTTGTCTTTCCAAGTTGAGCACAGCACTCTTTTCTTCCTCTTCTTTTTTGCTTTGAATTCCAAAAGTTGACAGTAGGTTATTGCACGTCTTGACTCAAAGTACATTACTTTTACTGTGAACCTGATGTAATGGGCTGTTGCGCGTGAGACTTATTTCTGTATCTCCTCTATTTCTGAAAGTAAGTTAGTATGCTGTTACTGAAACTAGGCAGTTATATTGTGTTTATTTTCTAGCATTGCATCCCTATTTATAGTAATTTCAGCACCAAGAGAACAGCATACTCAAAGTTAAGCATTTTGGAATCGCAGGCCCTCTGCGGTTCTGTCGGCTCAAATGCCAGCTGTATTCCACAAGCACGCTGTCACCTCTTGTCTGGGCTGTTGACTGCTTTCTGGCTCCTGCAAAGAAACCCGTGAATCTGCAGAAACTCTTGTGGTGACCACATGTGCATGTTTGACCAGGATAGCCCTGTAATACGTGTTGGTGTAGGATTCCGGAAAAATAGGGGTACGTCATTGTTGCAGATGTACCCTAAAATGAGGGATTTTCCTGTAAAGACCCTTTTCAACCACAGGCTTGGAAAGTAGCATGTACCTTCACCGTGCCAGGACACTGTGGTCCTGCGGGATGCAGTTCTTTACATCCTGTGTTTGCACATCCCTGTGGGGGACTTCTTGCAAGTGTAGGGGAGAAGAGGGGATGATTCTTGTCTTGATTCTACCAAGTCTTTAGCAAAACGGTCATGGAATTCTACATGGCTGGCTGCTGTCTTCTGAATAAGGGCTTACACAAATCTGGTGTTTGCTTGTTATTGCTTCATGTTGGCAAAAAAGGGGATTTATTGAGGCATTTGTAATCATTGTGGTATAAACAAAAGAATAAATACATTAAATATTTTATTTTTGCAAAGTAGGGAATGATGCCATAATACACAAACAGCTGTAGCCTTTAATGAGGTAAGATGGATGCTGTGTATAAAGTCAATCTATATGTGTTGTTTATACAATGACAGCATTAAAATGCAATGAAGCTGCCTGTCAAAATGCTGACAACGTGAAAACTATAAAATAGTGAAGCAAGTGCTTCTGATGTTTAGTGATGAAATAAACGTTTGTCAGCTCTTTCAGTTTAATGCAATTCTACAAAGAGGAGAAAAAGGGAGAGATTATGACCATCCATCAATAGCCTGTTTTGTAGCAGTCCACATACTTCTCTGCTTTGATAGAATCCAAGTCAGAGAACACTTCTCTCCAGCTACATATCATGTCATTGTGTTGCAATGAAATAAATTCTTTGAGGCCAAGAGTTCGTACAAGGGAAAAAATAAGCATCAAAGGTAACAATTCTGGATATAGTTACAGACCTCCTTTATTTAGAAGGACCGAAGATCGAGACAGTTTCCATTTTGGCTCCACTATTTAAGTCTTCAGCACATCTCTTATTTTTGTTGTTCCTTAGCTTTCTGTTGCTGAAGAATATTGTAACAAATATGTCATGTTTGCCCTTCTGTTTCATTCTTTGTTTCCTAGCTCTTTTCTATCTAGTACTTCAGTGTTTGCCACAGTAGCAGACAGAAGAATTTCAGTAGTCTCATATGCCCACATTCTAGAGCCCTGTTAATACCCTGCAGCACCCAAACCATTCCTTTCATATCGGCGTGAAGTACAATTACTGCAATTCACCTGGATGTGTTAGAAATTCACTACAGGTTGAATGCAGCACAGTATAGCACTTTGTATAGCATCTTTGATGGGAAAAAAATGCAAGCAGGTGCTTTGCAGGATGAATAATAGAAATACAGAGCTAAATAATATATTTACAGGGGTAAATAATACATAAAAGCAGAGACAGAAATTTAAGAGGCAAAGCCAGAAATGAGTTCTAGCTTTAATAGGAATTAAAACTGATAAAGCAAAAAAGCTTCAGATGGCCAACTTTTCAGTTTGGTCTGACTTGATCATTCAGATTAGAGCTGTGATAGCCACAATGGAAATGCTGCTTGAGCTTTTTATTCCCACTGTTTAGAAATCTGGCTGTGGCTGTTTACAGCATTAGGTGAATTAAAATCTAGACAGAAGCCTGACCTTACTGTTTCTCCATATTTTTTTTTTTTCCCCCTGGTGTCTGTCCAAAGGATACAGGATTTTAATGAAACATTTGCATTTTGGCATAATTGAAAAGCATGAGATAGTTTGGATTTTTTTCTTCCTTCTGTTCCCCCCCCCCCCCCCCCCAAATGGAAGCCCCTTTATTAGGAGCTTGAAACAAGGGGGGGGAAAAGAAAAAAAACTTGAATATTAAAAAAAGGGGGGTAAAAAAAAAGAAACTCCTTAAA
>JANIJG010025126.1:0-23769 GCA_024611175.1 Megaceryle torquata | reverse complement strand
TGCCAACTTGTGGGGTTTTTTTTTTTTTTCCCCTTTTTGTTTTTTTTGTTGGGGGTTGGGCCCTTATTTTGCCCCTTGGTTTTTTTTTCCTTTTTTCCCCCCCCCCCCCCCCCCCAAATGGAAGCTCATTAATAAGGAGCTTGAATGAAGGGGGGGGAAAAGAAAAGAAACTGAAATCTATAAATGAGGGTGTTAAATTAAATGGAACTCCTTAATCATATGGGTTGAGAAATCTTTTGTTACAGAGGCCCTTCAGAATGAAGCTGAGAAGACTGCAGTAATGTGGAGGTAAAAAGTAATTGAAAGGAAGACTGCTGGCCTCTGATGGGCCAAGAACATGGTGTTAGTTGCAGACTTGGAAAACGCTACCCATATTTGTGAACCTTTTTCCTAGGAATTAGTTCTGCAGGGTGATGTCTTGAACCAAAGTTGTTCCTTGGCTAATTTTGTGTTCCACTTAAGTTTTCAGCCTGGGGTGTAGAAGAATCGACATGCAGGATTTCAGTACCATTGTGTATGTTGCTCTCTGGAATGTTTGTGGGTTCACCTGGTCCTTTATTTTTACATTGCTTTCATTGCTACAATATAGATCTTGGCAAGATACAGTAAAAAGGAAGGAAATAAAAACTTTAAAACTATTCACTCTGGCAAATGAGATGTAATTCCTCAGTGCTGTGGAAATTGTCACATCTGGTAAACTTCTAGTAGCAAAGGTAAGCTGATCACTTCCCTCTTCGCTCATCCTGTCCAAAGTTGAACTAGTTTTCCTGGAAAAAACAAAATTATTTCAAAGAGGAATGAGTGATACTCGTGTAACTAGAGATGCATTAACATAACTGTAGCAAGGCATGTATAAAAGCAGGTTTTCTCTGAGAAGTTGAGAGATGTATGGAGGAAGGGATTTTTAATTTTTTTTTTCTCTACCCACATTCTTCGTCAACTGTGAAAGACATCAAAAACTAAGTGGAAGAGCTTGTTGAGAGTCTTTGAGGCAGAACTGTAATTTAAAATGCTGAACAGCGAGCCCTGTGGGGTTGAATATCAGATATTTAATACTATGACTGATAATTGAAGGACATCTTATTTATACTCCAGAAGTATTATTGCAGCAGGGAGCTTATGTATCTTTCCTTTCAAGCAGCTGATGCTAAAATACAAAGGAAGCAAAATATGCCTGTCACTGAATTTCTTTGTATGTTAAATTAAGATTCTTACTTACCAAGGAAAGACTCTTCCTGTAGTAGTGAAGATCAGGTTGCTTGGGTTTTTTTCTTCCTTTGTTTTGTAATTACAATGATTAAATATGAATTCTTTTAGCTTTCCTTCCTCCTGTGTTTTCTGAATAGCCAGAGGGGTCTAATAAATGACCTCCAAAACTCAGGTGCTTGGATTATATTAAAACACAGAAATGCTCTTTCTGAAATGAAGTGAAAGTTAATTTCATAGTGGGAAATACTTCTAATTGAAATGCTGAAACATACTTTTAAATCACATGCCAGAAAACTGCTAATAGCAGTAGTAGCCAGAAAGCTACTAATTGTCATATGAAAGGTAGGTGCAGGACCATTCTCAGTCTTTTTCAATTTTATTTTTTTGTGGAGTGTTTTTCTCTTTTAAAAAGTTGAGACTTTCCTTAAATATATATAAAGCTTACTGCAATATTTCATTAGGGTAGAAGCCTTCAATGCCGATATACAGCTCAGCTGAATGATTCATTATGACAAATGCTAAATGATGCTATATTCCCAGTCACCTGGAATTAAGGGACATCTTTAAAACTTCAACAAGCAAATTTTTTTGCAGGCTTCTGAAACTTTCTGAAGCTCTAGATGAGATCAACTCTTGTGCAGCAGAGCTGCAGCTGAAGTTCCCAGCCCTGAGTTGCCTGAATCTCTTAAATAAACATAGTAAAGGTGTCACTGTGGGCACACAGAAGCTAAAGGGTATTTGCCATAGGCTTCAGTGAAGGCTGTTGAATATAGTTTCTTTATCCAGGCTTCTCTTATAAAGCATGTATTTTTATTGAGTTCTAAACTTTAACTCCATTTGATTTAATGACCAGAATCATGAGGAAACAGGAATAATAATAGCGTTTTGTGAACATGGGTTTGTAGGATATATCTGTGATTTTGTCATCCAGGTTTCTTTGACTTAGCCCTTCCTCTAAGAAAACAAAGAGGCTGTTGCATGTTAGAGTCTTAATAAAAATCCTGCAGACAGGATTATTTGCAAACCATTAATACCATGAAGTGTTGATGGTATTTGCTCCCTGAAGACTCTCAACTTTCATGTATATTTTCCAATTTGCTTGAGCTTAGATATTCAATCTTTTCAATGTTCTACTAAAGCTATGGGGGAGAGAATTACCTGCATCTTAGATACAACTTGAGTCAGGCAGCTTGGTGGCTTGGGAACAGGTGCTCCATTAAAGTATTTCAAAGCTGATGAAGTGCAGGCACAGCATAAACCCAGTTCTTTCTGTAGTAACTGACCCCCTGGACAGCAGGTTGTGTGCACTCATATTCACAAACCACCTTCCAAGGAGCATTTATGTAGAAAGCATAGGGACAAGAAACTATTTAAACTGTTGACTATAAAACTTGATCTTTTTTACTAAAAATACTTAAAATGAAAGAGCAACTGGTGTTCTGTAACAGGATTTCTTTTTTTCACTCAAGTCTCAGCTGCATTACACAGGTTTTCCTTTGTTGTGTATTGAGTTCCTTCTTTCATTAAAGAGGCTTCAGAAGCTCATATGAATTACAAACTACCTAAGATACATGGAGTGGAAAACAAGATGAAAGTTGCCTTATGCCACTTACCTGTTAGTGCAGTTGGATACAAAAAAAGATCTTACTTTGTCCTGTCAGATAATCTGCCACTTGATTCACTGTTACATTAGCTGCTTTGTAAATGCTTGTGTAAACATGAACACCACACCATCCTGAAAAAAACAGTAAGAACAAAAGCTGTAAGTACGTTCAGTGTGTATGAGGGGAAGGTGTTCTGTGGGTTTTTTAAAAATTTTTTATATTGCTTTAAGTACACAGATAAGAAAATGGAAATTACCAAAGTAGCATTCAGCTTAAAGACTTTTCCAAGTGAAATAATTTTAAGAAATGGATGTGGGTTTTTTTCATTTTCCCATTTTTTTTTCCCATTTTTTTTCCATTGCTTCAGATACATTATGTTCATTTCTTCGAGAACTGATTTTCTAACTAAAGCTAGATATTGTTACAAATAAGCTGCTAAATTTGATTGCAGTGCAAGGAGATGTAATGAAGTTCTTATGGCTTTTAAAGAAGGTCAGTGGGTTTTAAGTGATGTACTGTGTATGTCAGTCCAATAAATAGAGTTGTGCTGAAAACATATATAAATGCAGTAAAATTAGCTTTTTGTCAATTTTAACAAAAAAATACTATTTCTTTTGTAACTCACTATGATTTTTTCCATTGTTTATTCTTTCAGTTGGAAGTTATTTTGGTCGCGTTGCAAAAAATGTGCACTCAACCCATTTAAAATATGTTTGTTCAGTAAAGAAGCTTACACAGATCTGTTATTTCTGAGATCTTATCTCTTTACCATGGGGTAAAATACATATAAATACATTTGTTCAATAAAAAGAGGCTTACACAGAACTGTTACTTCCTCAAGTCCTATACCCTTTGCCATGGCCCAAAAGATGGGCACCTGCCAGTTGCTGTATGGTCTACCAAGGGCCAACTCATTTAAGAGCAGCCCTTGAAACATTGTATTTTCTCTGTAGTTCATGCTTTGGATCAGAGTGCAGCCCAAGCCTGCTCTTCTTCAAAGGGGTCTTGTTTATGCTAGTTCCACCCTTTCTGGTTCATGAAGATGAACTTTCCCAGTATTCTTCTCTTTTGCCTTCCCAGTCCCTGCCAAAAAACTTCTAAGTATGGGATTTTCTCTTGCATCATGAAAAAGTGAGAACTCTTATCAAATTATATCATGACTACACAAAAAACTGCAAAGAAGGGGAGGATGGGAGAGATGAATTTGAACAACAGGAGAATATGTGACTATATTGAGGATTTACAAGTGCTTCCTAAGTGTTCTCTGTTGTCTTCTTCATTCCCATTTACATTCCATGTATTTCCTTCTGTTTTGAAAATAGAAGAATTTGCCTCTTCAACTGAAACTTTAACAGTTCCAAAACTGTTACTGGAACAGCCTGTGAAGGCCAAGTGATGTACATTGTATGTTCATAAACAGAAGCTTTACCTCTGTTGTGGTGCCCTTGGTTAACCTTTCTGCTGGTTAACCCAACAGAGAACAGGCAAAACAAAGTGGTCTGAATTAATACAGAGTATCAGGACACACTTCCCCCCCCCCCCCCCCCTCTTCCCGTTTTTTTGTTATTTTCCCCTAACCCCACACCCTTTTTTAAATTTTTCTTCTTCTATAATTTAGCCTTTTTTCCACATTCCCCTCTTGGTTGTAACATCCTTGATTTATCACATTGGCAGTGAGAGGCAGTGCAGCGAAATGCTGCTGTTCTTCTCTCCGCTCTTTGGTGATGGAGTATGTTTGGATGCTGGGGGCACTGCTGAAGCTCTGCCTTTGGTCTGCTTAGCAAATACAACTCATCTTCCTCCCTCTCAAGCCCAGTGCCCCTTTTTGCCACAGACTTATGTAATAGTGATGATAATGCTGTTGTGTTCAAACGTGACACAAGTTATTTGTGGATATGGTTGACATTGGTGGGATTGTGTGACTTGTAATGGAGTTTGTTTCCACGGGAAACAATCGGTAAAGCCGATAGGAATTAAGATGTGTAGTAAAGATGCTCTCAGATAAACTTAAGTGACTGACAGCTACTTCTTCATTTAAGAGATTACAATGAGATGCAGTACCTTTCATGTTCACATCTTTATTCAATTCATCTTTGCTCTGCTGAATTTTCTATGAAGAAAAACCTCATTTTGTGCCTTGTTCTGGTTGTCAAATTTTAAAAAAGATGTAGGGAAATTCAGCAGGGCTACACAGCAGGTTTACTTATGAAATACAGCCTGTAAGAATGTGCTCTATTGTCCTTTAGCTTTTTCACTTTCTAAGTTTTCTCTTTCAAATGATTATAACAAAAAAGGAGAAGACAGTCAACAGTTTCTCACTGAGCTGGACAAAAAAAGTATAAAAGGTAACTTTAAATTGAAGTGGTCTAATTAAAAACCAGAAAAAAAGGTGCAAATTGAATCTTATTAACTTATGTAGCAGTTACATTGGGCTGCTAGAGATTTGGAAGCATCTAAATCAAGACTCTAGATATCTTTTAAAAAGACCTAAGACTTTGTGACTAAGACTAAGTCTTTGTGATCTGGGAGAGTTGGTAGAGGTGATTGTAAGGTCATAAAATATCTAAGTGTCTGATTTGTACCTTTTCCTGTTTGAGAACACACACAAGTAGTGTTTGCTTTATCAGATAATCCTAACAAATGGGAAGAACTAATTTCTCTACTGTGAAGAAGCAATTGCTGCATGTCAGAGTCCTCTTCTCTGAGTATTTTACTCTTTTGGTTGTGCTTGTGTCATAGTACAGTTTCCTTGTTACCTTTTCATCCTTTTGAAATAAGAAAGTTAAAATGTTGTTTGACTGTTGGAACTAGGCAAACTTGGAAGCTTTTGCTTCACCATTAATATTTCTGTGATTTATTTGAGAAACAGCAGAGCTAGGTGAGGTGGCAGTAACTGGTTCCTGGGGAGTATCAGCTTTGCTGCAAACACTTCCTCTGTTCAGTTATCGCATCTTATGGGACCTCTAACCACTCTCTAGGTCCTCTCTCTGGGACTGAAGGTTTTGTTGGAGGTGACTGGGAGCAGAGAGCATGGTTATGACCTGCCTCTGGTCCAGTGCTGGTGCAGATGGTACTGTCCCAAGATGGGGACAGAGTGCAGGAGAGAGGTGCTGAGCAGTGGTGGGGTGTTACAGGGCCACCAATGCTCTCTGTGGTCATTTAAAGTTGCATGTGTCTGAAACTGTGATATTATATATTATTTCCTGGTTTGGTTAATTAGAACTGTCTGATGGTAGTTTAGAAAGAGCAAAATGAACAGAGTCATCACTGTAACATGGTAAAGGCGGTGAGAAGGTTCTCAAGATTCTCTCTCTCCTGCTAGTTTCATTTTGTATATATTACAGTTCCCTCCTAGCAGAGCAGCTGGCTAAAAAACACCACTGGTTATAGCACTGGCTGGAAAAAAGGCAAGCCCATGCTTCAGTCCTTGATTGGGATGATTTTTTTGTTCTTGATGCTCAATGCAATTGCTAGCACAGGCCACTGAGAGAGGGACAGGTGCATGGGTTTGAGGTGTCTAAATAAATAGCCCAAATAAATAACCTAAATTAAACAAAAAAAAAATTCCTGGAGCCCCATATTTGGTTTTGCTGCAGTAAGAGTAAATGGTATCTTAGTTTACTTGCCATAGGAAAGAGAAAGCCACTTGTTTGCTGCTCAGAAGGACCACAGGCTTAGTTGGCAAAACCTGCACTTGAACAGAAATCTGTCTATAATCTTGCACATCATTTCCTGAAGTGGTCTTTTTCTTCACTGGCATCCAAGAAATACAGAGCTTCGTATGGTGGATGTTCCAGATGACCTCTCAGAAAAGCTATTCAGGTTGGAGGGACCTGGATGCAAAGCTCTCTGTAATCTTGAATTATTACTGTAATATGCTGAGTTTTGGACCTCTCCAGTCTCCCCATCTTTCATCTATCACTCCTTTACAGACTCAGCCCTCATCTTCAGGATTTAGAACAGGGCTGTGAATGTTTTTCTGAGCTTCGAAAATCAGGTGGTATTTCTCAGGAGTATGGCTTCCTAGGTTTTTATTCTCTTGCCTCACCTTTACTTGTTGAAAGAGGAAAAGTACGTGTAATTTTTCTAGGAACAAGAAAATGCTATTTATTTTGACTTCATTAAGTTCTTCCAGGCAACCTCTTCCTTTTGAAGCTCTGAAACTTTTCAGAGGAGATTTTTTTTTTTAAATGTAAACCAAATACAAATTAGATTGCTTTTGTGTCTGTGTTCATGTTTACAAACTCTGGTTCACAGGCATTGCAGGTAGCATCAGTTTTTCAGGATGTGTGAACAACTGTTCTGCATTGGGGATGAAAGGGAACTGTAACCAATGCCCTTAAAAGAAATTCATGACCACAAAACATGAAAGTTCCACATTACAAGATTAGAAATTAAGTGAAAGAAGAGAAGCCTTTGAAAATCAAAGCATCAAGTGTCTTCATGACATAACATAAAAGACCTTGTTCAGTTTTATTTTGGTTTTAAACGCTGAGAAGCATCCCGGACAGGTTTACTCATGTTTCAGATGCCCCCTGTTGGGAGGTGCAGATACTGGAAGGCAGTTGTGATTTTGAAGATTGTGGTTTTATACCTCAGTTGTCTTGAGAAAAATTCCTACAACTGCAAAGAGATCTCTCAGAACTTGGGGTGATTAAAAGTGTGTGATTTACCTGAAAGCAAAGGTAATTTTTTTATCATGTTCGCTACAATTTGCTTACAACACAAGCTCTGTTCTTTCAGATTCATCCCTCTATCTGTAATGATACAATTCTGGAGTGGATCATGTTTATATTAAAGTATTTTATGTAGCACAAAGAACACCTGGTCCTTGGATTCCTGCGTAGGAATTTGCTCAAGAACTCCATAATATTCTTCATAAAAAATGATCTCTACTGATCTAAAAACTGAGAAGGATGCAAGCAAAAGACAGTACCTAGTCTTCCTGTCCATAAGCCATGCAACATAGCTAAATCTGGGCTGTGTTTGTGCAGGCCTTGGTACCTTGCAGAACTACGGCTTTATTTTTGTGTATGCCTCCAGACAAAGCTAGGAAACTCAGAGGAGAATCTGATGATTTAGCTTTGTACAGTATGTAACAAAAATTAAAAACAATTCCCAGAAATTTACCTGTTATCTGTTGTCACCTTTATTACACAAAGTACTTTACCGTAAAATGTTGCTAGGGAAGGGGAGTTAATTTTTTAAGAATTGATATGCATAGGTTGGTAATAATGAGGAATTTTGGAAAAGACTGCATTTCAATTCAATCCATCCTTTGAATTTTTAAAAAGTAGTTTAAAAACAAAACAAAACTCATTTTCACATTATTAATTCCAAAGCTTCAGGACCGTTCCGGCTAATCAGGGATTTTTGGCTCTAAGTATTACACAAACCCTAGGTGTTAGACCAAAAGACATGTGTCAATGAATATATAGAAAATTAAACAGTGAACTTATTTTTTGTCTTCAGAAAATATTAACCTTGTTTGCCCATGAATGAAATGGAAGAAGAACTGTCAGA
This sequence comes from Megaceryle torquata, assembly GCA_024611175.1. Lineage (NCBI taxonomy): Eukaryota > Metazoa > Chordata > Aves > Coraciiformes > Cerylidae > Megaceryle > Megaceryle torquata. The sequence continues at coordinate 15,433 of JANIJG010025126.1, read as the reverse complement.
ATATTTCTGTAGGAATGAAGAGCGAACGTTACATGGTAACTAATTGTCTGAAGCAGTGTACAGTGACAGATGGCTTGTTATGATGCTTAGGGACATTTTTTTTTTGTCATCTTCTGTTGTCAGTAAAAATCCTTGTCAGGAGTCAGATCTGAAGTGATTGTCTGCTGATCGGGGTTTTATCTGGAAATCATTTAGTATGAGAGTCGCTGCTCTTTGCTAGGCAAGCACGGAGCCAAAGGCTCAGCAGTCTCACGTACAATGGGAATTTAATTTGTGTAGTTGTTCTGGCTTCTAGCAGAGGTGATATTCGCTCTTTATGAAGAGTGAAGATGAATATATGTGCGCTAAGCTTGGCTGTACATTAAAAGAAAGAAAAGCAGAGGCATTCTGGAAACTCATTGTTTCAGTCTGCTGCTAAAAGATATTTTTCAGAAGTATCTGAGTCACTGAAGAGTATGAAGGAAGTGGGGGACTCATTGGAATGAGGCATTTAGATATCCAAAAGTTTTATTCTTTCAGATGATGTCATAACTAAGGTAACTTCAAGGCTGGGAGAAAAAAAAAAAATCACTTGTCTTCAAGTGAATAAATATTTAAATGAGGTCAAGCTGCTCACTCTCTGTGTGACTGTGAGTGGACCCTCAATAGTGAAGCCTTCCTCTGTGAGGGGGGCGGTATCATGATTGCCAGTCTCACAGCCTGTGAGGGACATGGTCACTCTCACACTGTTCTTTCTGCGTTAATGAAACTGACGGATGCCACCCACTCCAAAATTACTATGCTTGGGACTTCCCAAAATGCTGAATTGCATTTGTGTCTACTTAAGGAACCTATGAATCACCATGAGACAGGATAACAGCCCTCATATCAGTCCATTATACCTGAAATTACAGCTTTTGTCTCCCCTACTCTCCTGCCTCCATTGCCTCCCCCCAGATATGGTGCTTTTCTCTTTGTGACTGTTATGCCTTTTTCCTGGCTGATGAAATTTCAGTTTGCCTATTGGGATGGTGGTCATTAACACTTGTAAAAATATCATCCCTGAATTTAGCTTGTAGCTATGGTGTTGGAAATGAAAAGTATACTCATGACACTGTAGGTATCACAGGAAAAAGAAAATTCCAGTGGTGAATAGGGATTGCTAGAGGACTGGCCATTTCAGTCAAGTCTGGTATGCTGCAAATATTGTGATAATTAGAGTCACCAGGAGTTAAAGATTTGGAAAAAAAAGCCTCGACTTCTTAAAAGGCCTGAAGCACCTAAGTAATATTCTTTAAAGAGGTCACCTTAATTTTACTTTTGTGTGAAAATAATGTAGTTTAAAGCAGTGAATGTTCTGCGTACCTTGGGATTTCTTTGGTTGAGGAACTTCTTGTTCAGCTTCTAAAATTACTTGCCAGTCTGCTTTGTAAAGTAGTTTTCTTAATGATCTGGCACAGGACGTGTTCCTAAATACTCTACTATCAGCTAATAAACTCTCCACTGCATTTCATGGTGTACGCAGGTTTATATGTGTGGCATGTGAAATTTAAACCAGGGGGGGTTTGTTAGTGGCATTAAAATCATAAAAGCAAGTACCAGCAGATAAGCCCAGGAAACTAAGGAGGAAAAAAAATAACTGGGACTCTTAACGGTTCTCCTTATGCAAGGAAATCTCCCTGAGTCTGTTTTAGCAAATATGGAGGGATTTTTTATTTTTTTTTTAATCTCCTGTATTTACTGTTAATGGGAGTTTTGTTTGCAGCTTCCCATGCTCTGCAGTTAAGAATAATTTCCTGTTTTAATGTTGTTTTAACATGATTTTCTCCTCATTTCATTACTTACTGTAGATCACCAAAATTACTGGTTTGCAAACTTTATCACAGTCTGGTAATAGAACTTAATGAAATCAGGAAACATGTAAAAGACCTAGCTAATGTATCCTAATGCTGCAAATTTTAGACCATCAGTTATTTTACCCTTGAATAATAAAGTTTAACTCTTCCATATCAAAGTTTTTACAAGCATCGTCTCAAATGTAATGAAAATATTCTTGACCTGGGCTCCTAGCAGCTGTTCTATTATGTGTGTAGGTGCTCTGCAAAAAGATGATTTGTTTTGTGACTTTGTTTTGTGGATGCATCATAGCCTCCCTCCCCACAACCTCTAACTCAAAATGGGGGTTCTTTGCCTTTTGGCACATGTCAGTCTGAGAGCTGTTAGTCCTTCGCCTAAGACTGCATATTAAAGAAGGTGGTTTTATTATAGTTATTCCCTTAAATGGTGATATTGCCCAGCAGCTGCCTAGTTATGGCCTAGGAGTCTTTATGTTAGGCCCTAGTGAAATGCTGCTCTTGCCCTTCCCACAGCAGGCTGGGGAGCTCTGCACCTCTGGGTTATGGTGCCGCTTGGGAGAGTATCGAATTTAGAGCTGTCAAGTTGGTGTGTGAATACAATACAGCAGAATAAATGGAGAAGGAATGGTAAAGAACTGCCAGAGCAGAATTAGTGAACCTGTGGTTGTCTCGTACAAAATGAAAAAAAAAAACCCCAAGCATATGCAGAGACACAATCTTCCATTTCTGTGGCCAAGGTAAAGCAGAAAGTAGAAAAAAATGTGTATATGACATTAGAATAAATAATGTATGCCGAGTGGAAGAAGAGATAATTCATCTTTCTAAGAGTGGTTCAAGCACTATAGGAAACAACACAAAATTGAATAAAAGGTAAATAAAGTAACACTCTGTAAATGCTTGAGAAAACCATCAGTTAAAGGTATTTGCTGTGGAATTGAAAAAGGCCTGTAACACTTAACTAAAAAAAAAAAGAAAACACAAAGCAAAAACCCAAGTGAAAAAACTTGCTGAGAGAAATGGGCCTTTTTTGGCTTCACTGAGGCATCTTCATAGCCTGGGGTTTATGAGGGTGGATTGTCCTCAGGATTATCTGAAGAGGGGAGATTATCCATGAGGGTTAAACCTGGAAAAAATCAATTATGAGGTCAGTCCTGTTCCAGGCTGCATCGATTAACCCTGAATTTCAGTCTTAGGCCAACGTGAATTGCAGCCTGGTCAGTGCAAATCCTTAAAATTACAAATTTCTATTGCAAGATTTATGAAGCGGTGTCACTGAAAAATCCAGTGACCCTTTTTATTCAAAAAGCTGAAACATAAGAGAAGTTCTAGCATTCCGATGGAAATGACTTTTCAGTGACAACGCTCTGTGAGCATATGTTTTCATGTCTGACTATCGGTCCTGTTCTCCTAGCACCAAATAACTTTTGAATCTATTGAGTAACTGCAGCAGTAGGCTGATGTCTCAAAAATGCTTAATTTCTGCAGAAACCCTATGTGGTTTGTAAACATACGTGGGTTCTGGCCAGCTGCCCAGTCAGGATGTGCGTGTCTCCATACTGGCCTTTGCTCAGCCAGACTTTGAACTTCATTAACTTTAGCCCCGAAGGATCTTCTTGCAGAGTATGGTAACACAGGTCTGAGGTACTGGGAGTGATTTTTGGTTAAGTTTTAGTCACGTACATTAGCTAAAGTGCAGCGTAACTAAAAGTGAACAATGAGAGGGCTTTTGTCAGGTTGGTGCGATGTAGGCTTGCAGAGAGGGAAAATTTAAACATCTTATTTAATTGTGAACTACAGAAGCATACAGCAAAGCTACAGAAGCAAGCAGAGACTCAAAAAAATCCCAGGGAAAGGAGATAGTCTGAAAAAGAGTGTTCTGGAAAGTATTAAGAATCATTGTATAAGAAAATAGACTATGATGATGGTTAATAGTCTTGAAATTGAAAGGTTCATGCTCTGCACCCCACCAGACTGTATTGATCAAATCTGAGGGAGCTGGTAGCATCGATGCTAGGTCTGTGAAGTGCTTCTGAATAGCAACATCATTTAGAGAGCAAATGGAAAATGAACTACTGCGGAGCACTGAGGAAAACACCAGGGGCAGATCCACTTACGTGTAATGGGTGGAATCTGGTGCAAGCTAGAGAAATAATAAAGATGATTTGTGGTTTGAGGGTAGTACTGAGGGATATCTCAAGATGAATAGCACCCACATGAGAGTAAATGCATATACATGCATAGACAACGTAAACTGGGAGAGAACAATAGCTGAAATGACATTATGACAATGCAATTGAGAGACATGTGTCAAAAATACAACATGCTGACTACATGCCACCTAGTCCAAATGCCAGAAATAAAAAGCATTGTTTTGTTCTATTTGTTTATACTGTTGTAGTGCTTGAGAACTCCTGCTGAGCATGTACATCACTTTTACAGTTACCTGCAGTCACCGCAGCACTGGCATCTAATTTGTTATTTTCCAACCCCTACCATTGTATGATTCTATGACAGTGCTTTGGAAAACCTTGGATATTAAAGACATAAACCCAAATTCTGTTCCTTGGGCTCCTACTCCATTCCATCATTCAGTGAAGCTACATCATCAAGACTCAAAGGACAAGAACCCGTTAAATGTGTTAAAAGGCATGAGGTGAAGGCGGAAGAATTTACTCAGCTAGTCATTGCTATAAATTAGAGATCAAATAGGTATTTGAAGTTACAGTTGCCACCCAGTCTAAAAAGAATTGTGTTCCATTCAGTGCTTGAAATGTCACAGTGAATACTCAGTGTCATGCACAAATCAAGTTTCAAGTTATTTAGGCTTCCAGTAATGTTTTTCTTGACTTTCAAATAACCTTGTTTTATGTCCAGTTTAAGAAGTAATGGTCTGATGCTCATGTCTAGCAAGTCACTACTTATTTGCTCATGCATTTTTTTATATATTTGCTCTTTTGTGTGTGTGTACAATGAACGAAATGATTGTTCCAAAGTTGATTTCTTCTTGGCATTTGTTTATTTCTAAATGTTATGCAACAGTCTGTCTTATGTGACTAGCAGAGTGGTGGAGGTTTTCCGTTTTCTTTTGTCCCAGAAAACCTTTCCTGTCCACCAGAGAACCAAAAGTCTGAGTGTAATAAGCAAATGAGAATGTTCTAGCCAGATTACTAGGTATATAAAAAGCAGTGGCTGGTGTATGTAAAGTGCAAGAAAATTGCTAGAATAATTTCTCTTGTCATGAGGGAGAGATGCTCATCATTAGCAGGGGCCTTTTATGTGAAGGTTCAGAAGGTGTATTTTAGCAAATCATTCTGTCTGTCAAAGATTATGCAACCAAGACTAAGCTTCATTAATGTTAGCGTTGAATGATTTTATGGTGTGTAAAAAACCCATGTGAAATGTAGAGGATAGCAGAGAGACCATAACAACATGTAGGTAAGCTTACTTAAATATTTGGAATTGAAAAATTTTCAGCTTCTCTCAATGTTGACAAGAAAGCAGAGTGGTACTGCTCTACTTTGGGACTATCAGAGGATCAGAAAATGTGTCAGTCCTTGCAGTTAGGTTAAAAAGCCTAAGAAAAAAGGGACCATGTGTCCTTTGAAACCTGGGGTTAGACCACCAACTCTGTGTGTGGACTTAGGACCATCAAGGTGCTGGTTGAATGGTAATTCCTGCATAATGCTGATGTGATCATGGGTGATTTCAGTGGTAACCTCTGGCCATCTTTGGATAACTTTTTGCTATAATTGTCTGTGTGGAACCATCAGCTTGTTTTTGGACTAACAAGTCAGTCTGAGTGATCCCAGGAGTGGGATCCCTTCTGAAGATCGGGCAAAGCAAATGGTAATGGTTTGGTAACTGGAGAGATTTTTCTGCTGCTACAGCAGCCTCCTGGAGTGTGGAGGTGGCTGTAGCACAGATGCCTACCTAGGGAAACCTATCTATGAATGATCTAACAGCTTTCAGCTAGTAAACTTGTTTTGGGTTTTGATTGCAGCAGTAGTTCATGGTCCTGGGACAGAAAGCATCAAGAGGGCTGTCCAGGAAGCTTGTCCACTGAGATGTGATCAGCTAATTAATGATTTTACATACATGTTTAATTAATTGCTAAGCCACAGTATTGGGCCAGCAGCTTTGAATACAAGTTGATGAATTAGTCACTGCTGCAGTGTGTGTTTCTGGATGCCCCATTTGTAACCAGCTGATGAATGCAGCTTTGCAGAAATAACAATACTTGTCACTCCTTGTCTCAGAAGGCTTCTGAACTGATGTAACAGCTTTACCTTTTGGAAGTGAGCACTAATGAAACTGGGGCATTAGCCACCTTTTATGCTGGTTCACGTATTTTGAAATAGATATATTTACATTCAAATTTAAGATCCAGTAGCCTACCATAGCAAATCTATTTTAACTTCTAAAGCATTTTCTTTTAAATTGAAGCATAGCAGGAGATTTTGCAGCCAGCTCTGCTCGGAGTGGATAAAACAGTAATCAAATTTTAACTGTCTATTTGTCCTTTCTTCTGTTGTGTACATAATTGATAAATTAACATTTTAATAGGACCGATGTCCTGTATCTCATTCAACCACACTGCAGATAGGTGGATTATTCGTCTTCTTGCTGTGAAAAACCTGAGGATAGTTTACCTTTCTACTAGAAAATTCCACAGTAATTATTCAAAGAATCATATAACAAGAAATACCTCAACTTCCATGATGTTTGAGTATGAATTTTATGCCATTGTTCAGGGTTAGCTCAGGATCACATCACCTTATTTACCATCTGTATCCTCTGTCTTTTGATCTTCGTGGTGCAATGTCCTGAATGTCTTTGAAAAATACTCCTTCAGTGTATGTAAATTGGGGATCCAATCCTTGTTTCCAGTGTGCTGCTTGATTTTTTTTTTAAGGCAGGTTGGTTGTTCAGATTTTTTCCTAGCTTATTTTTTTTCTTATTTTGTTAACAGAAAAAAAATGTTGGCAACAAGGGTACAAGTTGTGTATTTTCTTGCGTTATATTTACTATCTACTTAGAAGCCACCATGGTGATTGAAGTTGATTTTGTGTAGCATGGTACTTTGCCATTTGTTGAGTGAGAGAAATTTGCTGAGCAGATAATCTTAGAAAAGTGTGCCATCACATAAAGCTGAAAATAAAGCAAAGATTGCTTCTGACACCACAAAAGCCTGCAAACCCTAAATAAGCCTTGACACCAACCTCATTTTATAAGCCAATGAACGGATGAGGTTGTATTTGCATAAATCTAGCAAATGAGGTGTGTGCAAGACAGTTTTCTGAAGGCATGATGTTTGGTATTACCCCTGGAAGCTAAAGATGCACAGCAGAGAGTTAGAAAAGAAACGTGTGTGTGATCCCTCATTGGGAAGAAAGGTTTTTATCTCTGTGAACTTAACAGCTGATTCCAAGTGTGTTGGAAACAACTTGGAGGGCTCTGTTTAGAGGAGATGTCAACCTGGCAAATACTTTGCTGGATTAGTGCAGCATGGGGAGCTTTGCTGGTACTCCTGTAACAGACCTAGTCTACGAAAAAAGAGAGTGTCCTGAGGCAGGAATGTAAAACATAGGGGTGCTGAGGAGCCTCTAAGAATTGGGGGAGGTACCCACATAAGCACAAATGACTTCTTAGCAAAAGTAATTTTTGGGTAAACAGCTGCACAAATGCAACCCCAAGTATAAAGGAAAAATAAGGGTAATTCAAAGCAGAGCTACTAAGAGTGCTAAGAAGCACAAGGAGAATTACCATGACTTGTTGAAGTAGTTTCATTCAGTTTTTTAAAACAAGTAATACTTTGGCTATATAGCATTGTGAAAAGTGTCCACAATACTGTTTTGTTCCATAGAATGATTCTACTAGCAGGGTTGGATACTTAGGGCAAAAAAGTGCCCTCACTAGAAAGGTGGCTTAAATATCTACTACTATACTCTAAACCAGTAACCACAACACTACTACTACAAGACCAGGTGGGATGGGGCTTGGAGCAGCCTGGTCTGGCAGGAGGTGTCCCTGCCCATGGCAGGGGGTTGGAACCAGATGATCATTAAGGTCCCTTCCAACCCAAGCTATTCTGTGATTCCATGACACTGTGCTATACCCGGCATTGTGGGTTAGAAGAAATGGATAATTCCTTGGCTGTTCAAACTGAGATGAAAGGTGTGAGGTGATAGCTGGAAACAGTGAAACAGCTACAGGGATGTAGGAGCTTTTTCTTTACCAGCTGCACAATGGGATCTGTGATTTTTAAAGCAGTAGAATTATTCTCTTGGAAATCAGTTTGTAATCCAATTCATTTAACAGTCTGCTGTGTAAAAATTTACAAAAGAGTGGCACAACTTGAATTTATAAGTTTACAGCTGGCAATAAAAAAAGCCCCAGAAATTTAATTTCCCCTGTGTATTATACACTGCATTAATTAGACAGGTGAAAGAATACCTACAGTTTCAAAGCAAATGTCAGTGAATATTTAAGTAAAATGTTCTAAGACATTCACAAAAAATGTTACTATGGCGTGGCTGGTAGAGAGAGACACAGCAGCAAATCTTCAGTGGTTTTGACAGAAATAAACAGGCACATTCTGCCTCTTCTCTGGCAAGGATGTTCTAGGAGCAAATGGCCAGAGGAGGACGTTAAAACTCTAGACTGCTGTCCTCTCCACAGTGTGCTGCATAATCCATGACAATATCCCTGTATTGCAGTGTATTCTGTAACAGGAGAATTTGGGCTGGCCCTGGCCATAGCTGTGGGAAGCCTTTGGGGAACCCCCTGATCCTCACAGCCTTGCTAACAGAAAAGACAGAGCAATGCGTTAAAGTGGTGTCAAGCTAACAATCAGTTTATGGTGTTTTGATGACAAATACGGTGAGTAGGTGAGTTTCTCCTAGCAAAGGCCCACGCTTGTACCTTCTGGTACGTTAGTGGTTTTTCATGTAAATGATCCTAAGATATGTTGGCTGTCTTTTTAATTCTAGCATTTCTCAGTCTCAGAAGGCTCCTTTGCTGCTTCTCAGTATGGGAATAAATTATGGAAGACAAGGATGTCTTTGTGTGTTGTAAGCAAGTTTTTTGTTTGCTCAGACAAATACCAAGCTGATGACTGTGAATATTGCCATCTTTCTAATGACGCTTGTAAAGTATTCCCCATGTCTGCGTGACTGCCTTGTGAGATGTCACAATTAGATTGAGATCAGTTCATATATGAACTTCAAAGAAAAAAATCAGGATGAATTTTGAAAATATCCAGTCTTGCATTTTTAGATATAGGTGACTTAAGGAGAGAGGAGTGGTAGTGAACAAATTACATTAAGGAGGCCGAGGAGTGAGACTTGGTTTTGGTTGGTTGGGGTTTTTATTACATTAAGAACAGGAGGTAATAGAAGGGCTGGGCTGTTTCTGATTATTAAATATCATATATCATGCAATGACAGTGCTAACAGCCTCAGTTGAATCTTTTTAAAAATCTTTTATTTGAATTATTGATGCCAACCATTTTGCCTGCCTGAGCATTTCAATTTGATACAGGGTTTCCCAGTTCCTGTCACAGAATCACAGAATGGTTTAGGTTGGAAGGGACCCTTCAAGGTCATCTAGTCCAACCCCCTGCACTCTTCTCAGTTCTGAAGCGTGCTCCAGCGAGCTGCAGACACAATGTTGTACCACCCCTTGGGATGATATGTCAGAGGATACAGGTACTAGAGGTTGTAATAAAAACTGATGATTGTAAAAGATGCAGCTGCTGCTGTTGTTGCTGTTTCCTTTCAGAGAAAACATCTAATGATGACTTTATTTATTTACTAAATTTACAGCATTTGACTTTTAGTAATTGAATTATGCTATGAATACCTACAAGCTAATAAAGCTGCTATTACTTTTTTTTGTTTGTTTGTTTTTGTTTTTGTTTTTTTTGTTAAAGAATGGAACTAAGTAGTATTATATTATGGAGCAGAATCAACATCTTTATATAATCTCTACAGTATTTTTTGCTATTTTGGGTACCCAGGTAGGTTTTGTGAATTTACTTCAGGGTGAAGAGACCTCTCCTGATTCTCAGAAGTTTTAGATTACTATAAATATTGCACTGTTTTAAAATGCTTAATTCTTGTCTCTAGGCATCATGAGGTAAATATAATGCCCTGTCTGACATGTATATTGCAAATGAAAACAGCACCTTGAATGGGACTTCCAGAGGGCAGAGACTGATGAGAAATCCCCAACAACTCATCCTTTAGTTTTCCAGAAGCACATCCCAATAATATTTTGAAACTGCTCATGGGGAAAACTAAACTAATCCCTTCTCAAAGTACCTGGCAAAAGGCTTCAGAAGGAAGAGTCAATAAGGATAAGCTGAGCCCCTTACAATGACAGAGGGGATCATAACTCCATGAATGTCAATACTTGGCCAGTAAGCAAAAATGTCCTTATTTGTCCCAATTAACAGGCTTAAGTTTCTAAATATCTTGGCACAGCATCTTGGCTTCTGAAAACAGAGAGAAACCTTGTGTCTGTATGATTGTGACACTGTCATTGTCCTGCTTGTGTGAGTGATGACATGATTGATCCTTACTGCATCCTTCTGCCAAGCACTGGTTTGGGAATAGTGCCAGCAGAAGGCTCTGCTCATGGGGGATAGCATGACTGCGACAGTGAGGAGGACACTGCTGGTCATGGCTGCTCTGCTGTCTCCACTCAACTCCGCAGGTGGTTCTTGCAGCCCAAGCCTGACCTCTGGGTATGCATAAAGAGGTCACAGGGATGGATTTCTTTTCCCTGTATCGCTTTGAGGAGAGCCAGGTTCAGGAACGTTTACATGAACACTTGTAGTAGAAGGTCTTGGAGAGTGTGGTAAGCAAGAGCAGAAGCAACATTATTTCCTGATACTAAGAGAAAATGTCGACTCAACTTTAATGTATGCCAGGAATATGGGTGTGAAGAATCATGGCAGATTTAGTTTGAAATACAGACATCCCTCTTTCACCTTCCCTTCCACCTCAGTTTCCCATTTCCTCTGTAAACTTTATACATATCAGCATGGTGGAATAGCAAAACAATATATCCTGAAAATAGCTTCCCAGAATATGAAACAATTATTTTTGAGCATGAATAGCTCTGCATGGAATTGAGCTGACTGAGGGGGGAGCAAAGTTCAATCCAACTTCACTAGCTAAAACTACCTTCTCTCTCATACTCCAAGACAAAACAAATGCATTTTTGCAGTACGACCTCAGAATGGCCTTGCGCAAAACTTGACATTGCTGTGTATATGAATCAAATGATTTTGTGTAGTTAGAGATGGTACTCGCATCATTCCTGTGGTTTTTGCATAACAGAGTACTGTATGTGAACTGAAAACCAAGCCAGGTTTATAATGATTATTTTCTAATAAATAGGTGCTTTGTTATGAAGTATTCAGTGGTAGGACAATGGCCTCTCTACCTTGAAAATGTCCTTTTTAAGAGAGAAGAAAATAAATTTTTCTAGTGTGCCTGATAGTAACCACTGTTTCAAATTCATCAGGAATCTTCTTTGTTTATAACGGTCAAATGATGTCCTAGGAACATACTGAAATGATTTTTTATCTGTTAGAGGATGACATTTTATACTGCTTGTAATACTTGTTTATACATCCTTTCTGTTCATAATAAAACAACTGATTCTTTCCTTGTAGCTGCAATACAAAATATAACCTTCATTTTTTCTCCTTCACTTTCTATAATGATTTTTAGAATGGAAAAACAGTAGGTTACTATCTTATTTTAAAAAACTCTCCCTATTTGTTTGCACATAAACAACAACCCTGAAATATTTAATTGATTATGTTTTGTATGCCTATAGTGGGCAACAAAAATACCTGTCTGTCATTGCCACCGGTGGTATCTTTTTCATGGAGTTATAATTGAATGCAATTTCTCTCTGGAAGTTTTTATGGAAGAAGGGTTTATGAAATAAAAGTGAACACTGCATGTAGTGTTCAAAGCATGCATGGCACAGTATGCATTTGTTAGTTCTGTACTGGGCTAAGGCTGCCTCATGTCCTGACTTTTGGAGTGTATGTGTGTATTACCAAAAGAAAACCATGAACATCTAAACCCACCACATCTTGAAATGAAACATGAATTTCCCATCAGAATTTAACATAGAAAAAATGGTGAGAATTGTATCCATTTTTATCAATATAGATAGATAGATGCACTCCAGACACCATTACATATGTTTAGCATATGGGGCATTGATACTTACTTACAAGTCAGAGTACATTATTTGTATTTGCTCACCCAATATTTGCCCTTTTTTTTTTCCTAAAAAAAGTAAAAAACCAAACTAATCCATATTTGTTTACACACATCCCCCCTTTTTAAAGTCATGCAGTATTATTTGAGGACATTCATTTTTATCTGATTTATCTTTGAGTTTTGTTCATGTAACCTTCATCACTACATTACTGGAGAACATCATACCCAACTAGGCTGCATGCAGAAGCTTGATTCAGTATAAAAAAAAATCAGTATGATTCATCATAAGAGTAAAAAGATATCATATGCAAAGGTCTATGTATATATGCTTTGAACATTTTTGTTATTTTTCAGTTTTCCAGCTATCACCGAGAAGATACCGAATGTTCCCCTCTCCATTTAACACTGTAGATTTCATCTGCAATTTATCATTCCTCCAAAATGCTTTTTCAATTTCACCTTCTTTCAAAGTCTTATTTCACAACGACAGTGGTATATGGTATAAAATATAAATGTCTGCTATTGTTAAAACAACAAAATGCACACTTAGGTCACCTCCTTTTTACCAAACTGCAGCAGCTTGCCTAAGAAATCCGCTGAGCTTGCTGGTGTTAGGATAAGCAGTACATACATCTAAGCTTAACTCCGTTTTTTCCCCAGTCTTCTCATGCCTGAAATGACCTAAAAAGTATGTAAGAGATTTCTTACCAAACTTCTTCAGTATTTCTTTATGGGTCAACTTCACCTGTTACCTGTACTGCATCTTGGAGATTAAAAAAAGGTGAATCTACCTACTGCTTATTAATAACAGATTCTTAGAGTAATTATTAGTTGTAGAGGCCAAGACTCAAGACCTTGTTCAAGGTATTTGCCATACACAGTAAAAAATCTCCCCACATCCTGCTGAGTTGTTCTCAGCTGGGTAGGGTTTAAAAATGTGCAGAAAGTGTCAATGAAAGATGCCATTTTAAACTCTGTCTTTTTGTGCTATTTTTTCTGGCTCCTTTTATTCTAACCTTTGAGTACCTAGTGTAAATTGTTCTGTGTATTTGCTGAATTCTCACAACAGAAAAAATTGCATCCTCATTTAAAAGGCAAAAGACAGCAGGCAGAAGTAGGAAGGGTATTGTGAAAGAGGTGTGTCTGTTTAATCTCCCTGTGTGATTCCTCACACCTCTGATTTACAGTGCTGTGCTGCTGACCTGGAGTTTCCCTTTTTAAATAGTGACTCACAGCTAGATATTTTTCAGCTACATTTTTTGCTCGGGCCACAAATTTCTGGTTTTCCCAGTTTAAAGTGGGAAGACATGCCTGTCTTCTGAGCAGGATATAAAATGCCACTGAGAGTAGGAGGTGGATTCTCAGTTTTCTTCCATACCTATAACACAGATCTATAGACTTAAGCATCAGCTGTCCTGTACCACTTGGACTTTATGGCAGTGAACCTGGGCCCAGAGAAAGGCTTAGTAAGGCTTGATAGGTTTAAAGACAAGAAAGCTGTCATGCATAACATTTGGAATGGTGATACACAAGAGAAGTGCTCCCATCCCTGGTTTACAAAGGTCTTTTGTGCCCAAAAGCCTGTGTTGTCCTTCAAGTTCTATCACTTGGTCTCATGTAGACAATATGATTTACTTGCAAACTTTACCTTGCCTGTGTCTGTAAGCCATCGTGACTATAGCAAAATACCAAAGAACTGAATGGGTCTAAAACGAGGTATTTGTAGTCTGGTTTGGGAAAGATAAGCTTCTGTTACAGCTTTTATCATCAGCTGATCCAGAGGATTTCAGACTGGAGAGGTTCTGCAATAACTACTGATTTAGTGAGGGTCTGAAAGAACCCCATTTACTGGCTTTAAATTGGCTTTTCATTTTTGTTTGGTTTCTAGTAGCTTTATAAACACCCTGTAGCCACAACAGGGATTTTAATCACAATAACTTGTACAAATTACTTCTTTTAATAAACTGTTCTCTCTCTTCAGAGGGGTCGTGACTCACTCTCTACCTCAGGGTCTGGCCAAAACATCTGAGACTTGACTTTGAGTTGGTTCTAGTTTTGGATGCAGTGTTGATACTATACAGTGGTTTATTGAGTGTTTTGTTATAGAAAACACTAATTATCTGTGAATTATAAACATCAATATTTCCTCAGCTGCACATTTTGTAGATGTGATTCTTTAGCACCATGTTTTTATCTCTTGTCTTGCCAGTGACATCAACATTATGCATTTCCTTGCTACCCTGTGGAAGTGTTAACAGTCATTTTGGCAATTGCCCATGATTTGTTATGTTGTAGGAGAGCTATTGTGAAATCTATTGACAAGAAAATCTTTCTTTACTAATGTTTTTGGAAAGAACCGTTGTGAAGAAGCTCACTTGAGATCTTGTGCTGCTATAGCTTTTTATAAAAGGGGAAAAATATTTTACATTACTTGTAGCCTAATTAGAGTGATGCCCTGTGTCCTTGGATCTGCTTTGTTTAGTTCTAGGGAAATCTCTTGTTTCTGTGAGTGATCTGTTATACTTGGTGGTGAGTTTCTCTATTGGTCAGAGTTAACCCCAAAACTATGTTATTCATGAGAAATGTCTTACATTTAAAAATAAAACCAGAAGGAGTGTTTGGTAGCATGTGATTTATTTCTTATGTTTTCCTTTACTTTTTAAAGTTGGCAGCATTACCTCATCTCATATTAAAGGAGGATTGAGCCCCTGGTTTAGCATATACTGCACACCTGAATATGTTTCTGTGATTACTCAATGACCCTTCAATAAAAGATGGGACTGGAACATACTCTCTGATACTGTAAATGTTCCATGGCTGCTTCGATTGAACAAATGACATAAAGATACCTTATAGTGCAGCATATGTGGACTCAGAGTTATGCTGAGGGGTTTACTTCCTTGACCTGTGTCTGTGGAGGTGAAGAATCATACATCTTTATCCTTAAAGCATTTTCTTTAGACTGAAGAGTAAAATGAGATCTTGCAGGGAGGAGGCTTGCAGGGAAGGAAGGGGTTTGCTTTGTGATAAATAAAGCCAGTTGAAATCTCATTGTAATGGCTTGAATAATTTTACCATTCAAGTTGTGCTTACTACTTCTCTGGGAGATGTGCTTCTTTGGAGATGCATAGCATGGTGTAGTGACATTGTCATTCATGTTATTTTTTGTAGTTTTTATTAATGAATTGCCTTTGTTGTTGCTTCTTTCTCTGTAGTGCATACTGCACCAAATAAAAACTATGAGTAAGTGTTGCCTGAACTATTTTCAAATTTCGTATATAAAGACAGTGAAGTAGAAAGAAGTACCTGAGAATATGTCCATGAGCAGGGAAAGAAAAACCTACTTAGGTG
>JANIJG010025124.1:0-28386 GCA_024611175.1 Megaceryle torquata | reverse complement strand
TGAATGGCAGCACAGCCTGCTGGTGTGTCAGCCACTCCACCCAGCTTGGTGTCATCAGCAAACCTGCTGACAGTGCACTCTGTGCTCTCATCCAGGTCATTGATGAATATGTTGAACAGAACTGGTCCCAGCACCAACATGCTTAGCTTGGACTTCTCTGTGTAATGCATGGGAGAAGAGGACATCTCACAGCTTTCCCAGTGACCCCTTCACCACCAGCTATGGTGGTTTGTTACCGTGTGCCTGGGGTGGGAAGCCTCTGCCCTCACAGACTTGCTCCTGGGGTCAGCGAGGCACAGACACCAACCGGCAGATGTTGCTGAGCCAGCTGTGTGTGCTCTGCAACCATATGGCCAAGCTGCATTGCAGCCTGCAGTTTTCCCTGGGTCACCACAGGAGTTTTCCTGACCGTTGCCTTGTTCCCATACATCTTGACTGCGTGGCTGAGTTTTCAAGTCACAATTTAACCTGCATCTGGAGTTATTTTTCATGTGATAGTATTGTTGAAGTCTTCTGTTTTAAAGACCTATTCTTTTCAGAAGTGACCTCATATATGGTGACTGGCCTAATATAATGCAGCTGTAAACTTCATAAAGCTGCATACCTTCTACGGTCACAGATCTGGGAATTTATTTCTTCTGAAAGAAGAGCCATTTCTCTTTTCTTGCTCTGCTTTTTTAGAAGCCTGTTAGAAGCAGGCATGATCGTTACAAAAAATAGTTTGGACTGTAGAAAGTGTAGTTGCAACACTTAAATAAATCTACATTTTTAAAATCATTCCTTATAGATGCATTAAATTATTACATAATGTCCAACAGTATAAACTAATATTCTATAATTTTACATACAGATTATTTTATCTGTTATTTGATCTTGTTATTATTTTACTTCCATTGTCTCCTCTTCTTCATCGGGACACCGTACGTAGTAACCACTTGCTTGCATGGACCACTTCAGACAGTAGTTCATTCTAGCTTCAGAATTTCATGCGTTGTAGAGTGGGAATTAGATGTTGGCTGATTCTCTTAGCTGTCTTTTGTGTGTATGTGTATAAATATCCATGTATATGGGGAGAGAGAGAGCATATTTATGGAGAGAGATTATATTTAGAGAGAGAGTATATTTGAGAGTATATTTATATACATTATTTATGTAATATTAATTTAAATTCAATGGATTTTTTCCATGTGTCAAGGAATGTGCCATGCTTTAGCCCTGAGTAAACTCGGTGAAATTAGATATGGTCAAGTTATTTAAACCTGGGGATTTCAACTACTATGTAAGTAAACAGTTGAAAAAAAAAATGGCCAGAACACTGGCAACACCTGACATGCTGTGGGAACACAAAAACTCTAAAGCGTGTGTAAAGGAGCAAGACACTGACGTGCAAACACCAGTGATGTGATATAATAGCAATGACTTTCTCAGAGAGGAGGTAGAGATTGGCTTTAGACTCAGTGTATCAGTTGTCATTCTGTCTTAACTGATCAACAGCAGTGCTGTATCCAGCTCGGCTTTTATTCAGTGAGTACTGTAGTCTGCTTTTGCTTCAACAAAGGAGAGTTTCTAATGAACACAAAACCCCACTTCCTTGTGCCTTTATTTTCACCCTCACTTAATTATTTTCTGTGAGCGTGCTGAACTTAGGGACTTAAGCTAAAAATAACAGAATTTTTCTTTCTGTCAATGCGACTGAAATGCCACCGAGCAATGGAATTGTTCAAACAAAGCCCAAATTACCAGTACGGTACAAATATTTTTGGGTTAGTAACAGTTCATTTAGTCCTGCAGGCTTAGTTTTGCTCAGGGAGAGCAGGCTTCTTTGTTTACATTTACAGTTTCTATAGGATACACACTTGCCAGAGGATCTTCCTTAATTTCTGTGGGCATTGACCCAAAAGACTGGAATACAATGTGCTGCAAAGCTGCCACAGGGAACCATTTTGTTATGAAATATATAATGAGACCATAGGTGTTTTAATACTGTTTTGAGTCTTCTAACGTTAGTATGGTGTGGGTGGAAGGAAGGGAGGGGGGATGTGTCTGTGCTTCTGGTCATAATGCACAGAAAAAGTATTTGAAATTGGAGTAGTTTGAACTCTTTTCTGCTTCCAGTAGTCAAAATAAATAATCTTTGCTAACTTGGTAGTAATGATTGATTATTCCCTAAGCACCACTTTGTAGCTGGAACATGGAGACTTGCTGGTGCGCTTGAAACAGCATAAACAACCCATTGCTTTATGCATTAATTACTCAGAGTTTTACCACTAAGTGTTGTGGTATTGATTAATTGGTTGGAAGTTGAAAGGTTTCAAACTCTCCCTCATTGCCCACAGAGTGCATGTCTGAGAGCGTGGGGAATGCTCAGAGCTCAGGTTTCAGTACATCTCCCATTAATTCTCATTAAATAGCTCCCATCCTTCTTCTCTTCCGTGATCTAAAGTGGTTGAACTGATTTAATGGATTTCGTATTCAAAAATAACTTTGTCAAGCATTAGAGAAGAGGCACCTTTATTTAGCATAGGTTAGATGTGAATGTAAAAGACATCCATAACTAAAGATGTGGGGCTGGGGGCTGGAGAGGAGCACCATTCATGGTTTAGGACTGATGCCTATTTGCGTTCTGGCTGATGAGTTCTAATGGTGACAATTGTTGATATAGCTCCTGAAAGAGAAGTCCACTGCCTCTTTCTTCCACTGAGGTGGCAGAACAAGATGTGTGTCCCCTTGTGTCACTCCACTTCTCAACCTTGTGTATGACCAGTGCAAGGTAGTTGTGCACAGATGCTGGACTGCAAACTCCACACCCAGCTGTGGTCCATGCAAACACTGCCTTGTATTGGCTTTCCTCTGGTCATCAAACGTGAGTCAGTTTTCCCTCCTAGAAAACACTACGGGAGAATTAGCTTTTCAAGCATACAGTGACAGAGAGTGTTACTGAAACTTCCTTAAAAATCTGTGATATGGCTTGATTAGAAGGAAATAAATAAAATCCAAAGTGTCATGAACTATTGTGAACTTTCTTCTTTCTTGAGGGCAGGGAGGAAAGCCAAGATGAAGCTTGGCTGATGAGGCCATGGGCAGATATCAGGGGAAGCCTCTGTGTGTGACAGGAACATATATGCCATTCCCAAGCCAGTTCCACAAAAGCAGTGGATGTTTTAAAATGCCAGAAGAAAGATAACTGTAGTTCTGCTTTTTCATTACAAATAGGATCCTACCATTTAAAGTAAGTATCCCTGCCATAGTCTTCAACAGAAGATCAAACCGCTATCATTTTACCATCAAAAAGCCTATTCTGTTTTGGTTGTTTTGTTTTGTTTTGTTTGTTTGTTTGGTTTTCAGTGAAAAGCACCTCTTGCTGTCTTTTTGTTTGTTTTTCTTTTCCCAAAGACTAAGACATTCAGACAGTAGGGTGGAGGCTGTTTATGTCTCTTCTTTTCAAAAGATGTTTGACAGCTGATCCCGGGAGAGGGTCTCTCAGTCTTTAAAATCTTATTAAGCTGCAATATTTAGAATTTTGAGGCTAGACTTTAGCCTTTGAGGGAGAGTATTCAATGGCATGAATCTTTTAAGCTGCAGTGCTGCAAGAGATGATTTCGGCAATTTGCCACAGACCATTTGTCAAAGGGACAATGGGGCATTTGTGAGCAATATATGGTGGGAATAAGCTTCAATTTTTTCATATAGCAGTGTTGGATGAAGCACTGTTATGTCTGTGTGGTTTACATGGCACTTAAAAAAAACTCAGGCATCCTCCAAGGGAGTATAAAGCCCAATTTTTAAAATATAAATCTCAATTTCAGGTCAAGCTGGACAATGGAAAACAATTCACCATTTTTTTTAGTCTGAATTTGTAAGGTTGTAAGTGTAGGTGAAAACCAGGCTTAATTTTGGCCTGCTTAAAAGAATGAATTCTAAACCCACCTCATATATGAGCATTGGCATTTAGTGTCTTTCAGTGTTTTGCATAAGGTCAGGCTCTGTTACTGGTGCTAAGATTAAGGACATGGTTTAGTGGTGGACCTGGCAGTGCTGGGTTAATGGTTAAATGCAATGATCTTGAAAGTCTTTTCCAATATAAATGATTCTATAATTAAAGGGGCTTTTTAATCATAAATAGAATAAGTAGATTTGCAGTGTAAATAATATATATTTGATATAGATATATGATTTATTGATATATGATTTAGATATATATGATTTAATATATATATAACATGAAAAAAAAGAGCACAAAGGTGAAAAGAATCCAAATTAAAGTTATTGGAAACCATTTGGACTGATATCAAATCTGCCTGAAATTATCCATCATGGGACTGACCAAAATACCTTTTACCAGTGGAGATTTATATATGAGCGTATGTATGCAACAAAATGAGACTTTTCCCAGTTAGGAAGGCTTGGGTGGAAGAGCCTTAATAGATTCCTGTAAAATTTGAAATTTTTTGCAGGTTTACTGACTGGTACATACTATGTAGATGCTTCATAGCAATCACAATGCTTAATTTATATTCCAGTGACACAGATTTGTTCACTATGATTTTCAAGATCCAAGCTATAATGAGTGTTTTGATGACATAAATGACATCCAGATCTATTCTATTCTGTTCTATTGTAAAGTTCTGCAAATAAGAGTGTTGGGATCCATGGGGGAAAAAAAAAAAAGTTTAAATTGCTTTGTTTTCTCATTCTGTTCACTACTGAGGTAAAACACTGCATGGTGCAGCATCAGCATAAACTGTAGATGAAACAGTCGAAAATGAAGTTAGCAGCAGCATTTTTCCCATCTTCAGGGAAGATCTGTGGTGGTAAATATAGTGCCAATAGAGGGAAAAACATAATGTTGACGTATCTCATAATAATGACTTTCTCATTCATCACTGCAGTAAGCCAACTGTTCTCCCCCTTGGTGTCACAGCAGTAGGGAAATTTCAGCTACAAGGATCCACAACATCTTTATCTACTTTCTGTCTTTGAACAGACCCAAATGACTTAATGATAGTGCCTGGTGCCGAGGAGTGAAACTTTCAGCATCCATCTGCCCTAGCTCCTTCACCAGTAGTCTCTGTCATTACTAAGTACTCAGTTTAAAGATATAGACTAAGCAATTTCTTGTTAAAGCTGAAGTGAAATCCCGAAAAAGGAATTATTGGAGGATTAGAGGAAATTTATTTTCCTTACAGATAAGTATTTAAAAATGAAGCTGTTGTTAAGACAGGTGGTAGGATTGCTCCAGCTTCCTTTGAAAGTGGAGGAAATGCACAAGTGAGTCTTTACATCTTAAAGCTGCCCAGAAAGCCCAGTTATTATCCTGTGTTGCAGAATGTTGTGCTCTAGGTGCTATACATACATCACTGCAGAGATTAGACTGTCTTGAGCTATTTTAATTCCACGCTATTTTCAGCTCCCTTAAATGTTACAAATATATGTGCATCCTCTTGCAGCCTGATTTTCTATTGCTGCTTATTTTCCAGTGCTTTATTAATTATGCCAGTGACAGTGAACCTGTTCATTATTTTATTTCAACACGCCCCATATGATATTTGTGTGAAAAGTCCATGGAATTCATCCTTTAATTGACTGGTTTGATTCTTTGTTATGCCTGTGAGGATGGTAGAACACTGAAACAGGTTGCCCAGAGAGTTGGTGGAGGCCCCATCCCTGGAGCCATTCAAGGTCAGGCTTGATGAGGCTCTGAGCAACCTGATCTAGCTGAGGATGTCCCTGCTCACTGCAGGGGGGTTGGACAAGATGACCTTTGGAGATCCCTTCCAATACAGGGCATTCTGTGATTCTATAATTCTATGACTGTAAAATGCATGAGCAGTATATTATAGTTAGGAGCAAGTACTTCATAGAAAGGAGAAGGAATATTAGCTCAGATCAGCTTCCACTTGGAAATGTCATTCTTTATTTCAACAACTAGAATGAAGCATGTTGTCAGAGTAGACAACCAGATATTTCAGCAATGTTCATTATGTCAATCTGTTTTGACTTTGAATACTCAGATTGAAGAAACTTATTCTCCAGAAGTGTTCAGCAGTCTCCATCCAAAGTTATTAATTAAATTGTCATTAGCTTAAAAAATATAACAGAAGTCCTTGAATGATGGACAAAGAGAAATCACAACATTCAAGACAAGCACAGCTTTTGAAAAACTAGGTCTATAAATGTAAGCAAAACATGTCCAGTTTCATTTTGAAATAGCTTACCAGCTTTCCATTATTACTTTGCTGAATTCCAGAAAATCTGCCAGGCATGCTGCTTGCCCTGCTCCCATGATCCCTGCTCCCAGCTGAGCAGAACATCTATTCCCCTGAACACTTGCCCTTTAAAATGGAAACGGTGAGCAGTAGTCACAAATTAAAGGTCCAAACCTGGACTTTGAGGACATGGGCTGATGTGTTACCGCCTGGCACTGCTCTACTTTTGCATAGTGCTAATTGAATCCTCAGCAGGAATTCCCCTACAGTACCGGCCCCGGGGAGGCTTGTCGGGATGCTGAGCCAGAGCTAACATGAAATCAGAGCTCCAGCTTCACGCTGCCTACTGCCAAGCATCGCTGTGGGAGGGCAGTGGATTTGTGCCTCGGTATGAAAGTCAGCTTCATGACAGAAGCCAAGTAACTAAACAGAGAGGAAAGCTAGCTGAGAACTATCAAACCATATGAAAGCTCTGTGTGTGTGTTTGTTTTTAATAAAAAGAGATAGCAGCAGGAGACGAATGACCTATTAATCTGTGTAAAACGAGGGCCAGTGTTTATAAAGACCTGCACCATTTGTAAATTCACATGTAGAAGTTTTCAATGAGCCCTGCAATCTGCTTACGATGCAGAAGCGAGAAACAGCTAAAGCTCTTTGAGGTCCTTTCAGTATGTTCAGAAGGATGGGTAAGTGGCTGTATGTCTCTTCCCCCAGATTTGTTGATGAAACTGGAATTAAAACTTGTCAGTAAATCTTGGATTATACTTGATGTGTTCCTGCTGAACTTTCCTGCTCCCATTTGTTTCAGACACACTACTGAGACTAATAGGAGACTTTCAGAAACATGGAATTTGCTCTTTTATACTCAAATGTGAGCTCTTTTCACATTCAGGACAAGCAAGTTAGAAAATATTCCACCTACATGTTGTGCTTAATTACTGAAGATATATTCAAGGATGGGACCTTTCACTTTTTTCATGGTTATCCTCTTGTGCTGTGTTCCCATTGTGTGAAATCAGTCTCTAGCAGCAAAAACCCATACCCATTATTTTTCTCATGTGTTTCTGAATACTTGAATGTTTGTCCACGTTCTTTTTCTACAGAATCCGTATTATTTCCCTTGGTTTCCCTTTGGAATGATTGTGCCTGATTATACCAGTTCCAGGTGTATTACTCAGTAACCAAAGTAATGAAGATTACAAAAACATCTTGATGACATTTTCCTACCCTGTCATCTCTGCTATGGTCGCTCCCATTATTCCACCTGTCAAAAAGTCAGTTCCCTGTTTGCACAGTCTCTTTTCTTCTCAAGTCCCTCATTGCAGATGCTTATTAAACACCTTCCATTCTGCTCTTTGAAGACATTTTGGCACTGCCTCATAATATAATAGTTCTCTGCTCTGCTTCTCTGAGATACAGGCCATTTAAATAGGCTGTCCTTGAATGGAGAGCTTTCTCCTGCACTCGCTGGACCCCGGTGAAGTGAAATGTTGGCTCCTAATAGCCTCTTTCCCAGGCCTGTGCCTCAGATTATTTCTTAGCAAAATGCATACTTTCACAGAGTTCAAACATTACCAAACAGATTTGTGTCCCAGACTCCACGCTTCCAAAAGTGCTCTTGCGATTAATCTCATGCTCATCTATTATAAAGGGACACTCTTACAACAAACATTCTGTAGTAAGGTATCCCTGCAGCCTCATTGCCTAGTTGCTGTAATACATCATCATAACAGTGTCAGACAAGAAACAGTGCAGCCTTCTATCACACATGTTATTAAAATGGATTGTGGAGATGGTAATGATATGATGGAAAATATTCATGGTTCTCACCATATCATTGAAATCATAATTAATGCTGATAATGATGTCATTTATTGTAATCTAAGAAACAAAAATTCAGATTCTAGCCCAATTTGTTGAAAAATATTCTATTTTGCCTGGATCATTTTGTTGGTTTTTTAATTTATTTAATGCTACTTTGTATTTTCTTTTTTTACAGGCAAATCTTACAAGTAAAATATCAAAAAAAAAAAAAAAAGGTGCTTTTTTTTATGTACAACTGCAGTATTAGAGTTGGTTTGGTTTTATTTTTTTAGCTCAAGTTAAAAGTTATATCAACAGAAACTTTTAGTTTGCATTGCTGAAGAAACAAAGCTTGTGTGGTTTTGCTGTCTCCTCTTTTTATTGTACTGCCTCTCATCTGGTTTCCCATGCTAGCAGCATGCATTTTCAAGCAAGTATGACTGAAAGCTAAACATCCAACAAAGTGTTAGGTGCCTATGTGCTTCAAGAGTAAGAAGCCAGCTTGAGGAGCAAGATAGAGCTTAATTCCCTAACTGAAGGAAAAATTACCACGCAAATTTAACCCAGTTAGTAGAGAGCAGAGGTCATAGGAAAGCAGGTTTGTAACTCCTGCAGCTTGTTGAAATACTTTTGAAGTAGAAATATAAAAGTTCCTCAGCTGGCATTTATGGGCAAATCCTGAGAGTACTGCCCAAAGCTATTAGTTTTAGAGCTTTCAGCTCTAAAGGTTCATTTAAAGCACTTGCTTTGAAACTCTATGGCTTTATTGATTACCAAAACACCGATACATGGGGTTCATGGAATGTCCTGTCTATCACAATAAATCACTAAGTGACTCTTTTGAAAATGCCTTTAGTGAAGAAGTTCACACGTAGTTGCTGTCACTTACTATGCCTTCTCCTTATAATATTTTGACCTGGATCAGCAGTTTAAAGATTATGTTTTTCATCACGTACAACATCACTGTGGGTGGTTTTGATCTTTTGCCTGAGAGATGTGGCAAAATGATTTTCAAACACTTCCAAAGTAAAAGCTGAGCAAGGTGTAGATGCACTTTTTTTTTCTCCCTGTTGCATTTTTTGAGTAGTTGTTCTGAAAACAACTGTATTAAAAGTGACTTAAATAGAAGAAAATGATTTAGACCTAAAAGAAGGCAGAGGGAAATGAAGGTACCATCTCTATACTGAGCATGCAATGAGCTTGGTGGTCTAAACTCTGTGGGGTGTAGCAGGTTTTAATAGATAGATATTCACCATTGTTTGAATAGCAGCAGTAAATTGCATCATCTCTGCAAGTCCAGAACTTTGTATATTGGCTTCATGATGTGCTCTGTTCTTAAAAAAGGAATTTATTTGAGTTTTAGTAGTTTATTTTAGTTAAGGCTTTAGAAGGAACTTAAAAAAAACCCCAACAGTCCACAAGGCCCTTAATTGCTCTCAATAAATGACTCATTCATCCAGCATTAATTCATACATTGTATATCAACCTCTAATTTCTGTTTGATTTTAGTTATAATACTCCTTGGGCTTATTTCCTCACAATTTAAAAGTGACAGCTGCATTAACTTAATAACCTTTACAGAATAAATGAGAGAATAAACGAGAAAGCAGCAATGCCTTTAATAAATGTTGTTCATAAAATACAATTGTTAAAGGATGCTTAATTAGAAATACTGTCTGGTCAAAATAAGAATGGAAATGAATGAGACAGATAATGTTTTCTTGCTTGTAGCAACATCTTGACTGCTAATAGTAATTGTAATAATTCTTGTTATAGCTACCCAGATATGCCGCATGCTTTGTAGAAATATTTGCACTTGGCCTAACTTACAAATTCAGAAACTGGTGAATGTATTGAAAATATAATGTGTAGTGGTTTATTGTTAGCACTGTATTCACTAGGGGAATCAAAGATGTATCTATGAACCTTACAATCCTTTGCCAATATCTTGGCCATTCTATATGGACAGGAAATTTCTTTAGAAAGCTCATGATCTGGAGATATTTTTTTTCTTTTTAAGAACCCAGTGGGGGAGCCTGGTGTATTTTTGAGATAATTTTCATGTTTCATAGTGGTTTGGGCATAAAGTGCCTATTATTTTCCACACATGAGCTTTCTAGGTAAATCTTTCTTAATGAGATTTAGTGAAGACATTAAATGAGGAGAAGAACACTCAGTGTTTGAGAGAAGAGCAATGACAAAGATGAAATAGCAAAAGGAAAAGAAATGCTGACCAGTGAGGGACTTGGTAAATCAGAGCTTGGGATCAGCACACCATTTGACAAGAGAATTAGAAAGGAATCAGAATACAGTTTTACAGAATTCTTGTTTAGTTGCTGAGGAGCAGCATTTTGAAAGTATATTTCTGAATGCATTTGTTCCCTCTTTATTTCCACCTGTGTGGATTTGCCCATTCAGTCAGATAGACCAGCTTGTATATAAGAAATGGTAGATAATGTCTGGGTGAATTGCTAGTAGTGAACTCTGTTGGGGGATAGTACTTAATTGTAACAAATGAAATTAGACTGACGTAAAAGACAGCAATCGCTTCAAAATAAATACACTATCCAAAGCAACTTCTCTGGCTTTTAAGTGAAGGATCATCTCTACTAGGTGTTGGTTTTAATTGGTTCTTTGGGAGATTTCTTTAAACATTTACTATGAATCTATTAATATTTCAATGCATCCACTCACTGCTGAGTTGGCCCAGATCTTGAAGGACAGCCTTATCCTGTTCTCTGAAGTGCCACTGACTGTGCTAATGATCAGAGTATTTCATGAGCCATCCTCATCTTTGCTGCTTTGTAAAATCTGTAGTCCAAATATTTAGGTCCCAGTGAGCTCTGTAACACTGCTGATTGGTTAATTCAGTATTGCTTGACTCAGCTGTGTGGAAGAAACATAAAAACATCTCACGTTCAGCATTTGTTAAAGGGAAGTGTTAAAAGAAGAAGATGATTTACATTACTGGATTGAACGGTTCCCCCAGCTTAATGACTATGCGTAAAATACAAAAAGAATAAACAGAAGATGTAATTAAACAGTAAATAAATTGCATAAGTGAATTTCTAGAGAAGCTACTTTTCACATTGTATGTCTAGCCACTGATTATAAAGAAATTCTGAAAAATTAATCTTGTAAAGAAATCCTGATGACTGCTATTACATGAGTTGAACAGTGGAGTGGAGCATCACATCTACCTCCTTCCCACTCTTTAATCTGAAAGATCTGAAAATCAAAGATCCTTCTTCTTTGTCACCTTATAGTCTGTGATCTGAACCAGAGAAAGGTGTATACTGCTGCACACAGACAGCTCCATTCATACTTTTAGAAGTGCATTGTTCTTCATAGACTGCAAAATAGAAATAAATTTATTTACCTGAGGTGTTCAAATACAAACACCAGCCATTATTAGTAAAGTAAATCTAAGCAAAGACAGATTTTGTTCATATCTAGCTTGTGAAAGGAAAACCAAACCACCTACAGGAAGCAATACTGAACAAAAGACAAATATTGATGCCCCAATGTACGAGCAAAAAGCCTTAAAAATCAAAGAAATGACAGCCTAGTACATTTTTAGGATCTCAGTCTTCTACTCAGGTTGAAGAGGGAAGCTCTGTTGTTACAAGCTCTGTTACAGCAGCTTCTGATAGCTCAGATCTGTGTGTTCTTGCACAGCAACTAGAACTGGAAAATCTTACTATAGAGCAATGAAGCCAGTATGGACTACAGTATTTTACAATATTGGTTGTGCATATATGGGGTCAGAAAAAGGCACTTTAGTTAAAGGACTTGTGGTTAAAATTCTTTAATCGATGGGAATGTAAAATATTCAAAGATTTCCAACTGAAAAAAAAAAATCTAGCTGTGGAAAAAGAGCAAATACTTCATCTGTCAAAAGAAAATGTAGTCACATCTTAGGAAGAGTCGTTAGTCTTCAAGAAGGATCAGTGACTCCCTTTATGTGATCTGAGCCTGTGATAGATAATAAAAGAGAGGGGATTTCTCCACAGAATTTCTTTAGTAATTTTTTTCTTTTCTTTTTTTTTTTTTTTTTTTAGAAAGTCTGTTAATAACGAGCAGTGCAGAAGTTCTACCACAGAGCAGGTGCTTGGTACAGCAGTGTTATATAAATGAGCCCAGTCCACTCAAGGTTCTTTGTAGATGTTCCCTCTGTTTTCCTACAGGAGGTGGTTAAAAGTATACAAATGAAATATGCCACTCAGTCATTTGAATACATTGGATCTCAGACCCTAATAGTGTAGGATAAAATATCAAAATGAAAAAGTATTTGGAAAGAAAGTAAATTTTGGTGGTTTCCCTACCTTTATTTTACAAAATACCACTGTGGTATAACCGCCAAAAATTGTGCTTATTGAAACCTGTATTTATTTCTAGATACGGGACCTCATTACGCTAATAGTATAGTATTATGTAAATGTATTTTCTATAAATGTCTAGTATCTGTACATAGTTTAGTCTCTACGTCCCTAATGTAATATATCAAACAATAACTCATTTGTCAAAGAGAGACAGTTCATTAGTATTCAGCAATCATTTGGACAGAATAAAACAGCAACAGTATAAAAATTGATGTTGTGAAACTTAACAAATGAGGGAATAAGGAAAGTGTGATTCAGGAAAATTGCAGGCCTGCCCTCAAGGGCCATTTTTAGGTCACTTGTCTGCATTTTAATATTACATTTGTTTTAGAGAGAGTCTCCAAGTTATTAGGTTGGGAGGGAAGCCAATTTGCAACCATGACATCAGTATCCATGGGGTTCAGTAAATGGGAACATAACGCCACTTGGGACAGAGTCAGGGTGAAAAGGTGTAACAATGCCAACTGTGGTATTACAACTCAGTTTTCCAGTTAAATGACTGAATGACATAAACTTTAACTTTTAGCATGCTTAAATACTTGCTCTTGAAATCTCTTACCTTTTAAGGCAAGGAAAGAAGTAGAAACATATGTATATGACTTAAATTCTGGTGGCACTTGCATTCACTTTAAAATTCAGTTCCTGCATAGATACATACAGATGTCTTTTGTCTACCTATGGGCAAGCTTGATAAGATGCCAGCTTCACAACTTTATCTTAGCCATTCTGCACAGATACCAGACATGTAATTTGCAGTTTCCTACATGGTGTTTTGCTTCTTCTCAAACTAGCAATTTCTTTTCTTCTGATGTGCCCAGGTCTGCCTTATACTGGTGTGCATTATCTGAATTGTTGAGATACGTAATTTTTACTGACTTAGTTAAAAGAAGCATTTACAATGGAGATTTTAAAATATCTGAAAGTACCTTGTCTCTCATCACTGCTGTAAGGGTCATTTGAATATGAATCTCTTTCATGTGAAGAGCTTGAAGGATGTTGTGCAGGGCCTTTAAATTCCTTGCTAGGCAAAGATGCGCTTTCATATCTGACTCACAGACAATGTCAGCAGCAGATTTTGTGGATCTCTATGTATTTCCACATATTGTTCAGCTCAGCTCAGAGAGCAGCACTGTTGGAGTACTCTTGCTTTGGTTGTTCTGGCTGCCATCGTTGTGTATTGAAAAGAAATGTGTGTATTATAAAATGATGCATTGTTTTTGACATGCACACAATTTGTGCGCATTTTACTTTTAATTTGGTTTTCCACCTGTAAATAAATGAACCAGATATATGACAATAGGTACCTAGGCACTGAGAAGTAGTTTTCTTATATGCTTGATCCAGATGTCTCTCTTGTCAGGCTTATTCATGAGGACGTGCCTGTTCATTTGATTCATTATTCTGTTCTCCTGTTATTTTCCTCCTAAAAACACTGTAACCTCCATTCATCAAGTCTAGATTAGCCATCTACAGCTTTTCCAAAAATACCAAGAGCTACACAGTTGCTGTTGAATCAGAATTAAAGCAAAATCTTCTTATAATGCTTTCTCTTTTATATTCAGCACCCTCATTTCCATCTTTCACAGCTAAATCGGGATATTTAGATTACAGCAAGGTCTGAACCAACTCAGATGAACAAAATTATCTACAGAGCCTATTTACATTTCTTTTATGAAACACTACGTTGGCTTTGTATTAAAAAGATTCAAAAAAACCCCCGCAACAAACAAACAAACAAACAAACAACCCCCTGAATGTGATAAGCATAAAAATGTTGTGAAGAATAGATAAGCTTAAAACTAATGCTAGTTTTTGTATAAAAGAAAAAAAAAATATTATGCTTTCAGAGCATGATGTAGATGACAGTTAATTAAATGACATTTTACAGTGGTCACTTTATATAAAATTCAGAAGATAACACTTCCATGGTGGTATTTGAAATAATTATTCTGACCACTGCAAATTACCATCACCAATTCAAACTGCAGCTGTGATAAACATTTGTAAACAGTGGTCTTGTTTTAAAAAGTAACTAATAAATGTGCACCTGGAATCCAGTATCCAACATGTGTTCCCAAAAGGCAGCTGTGGTGCAAATCAGCCCCTTCCCATGGACCACTGGGATAGCTGGAGCCATGGAGTGACACCAGCTCTGCCGCTCATGCATCTCAAATTGCCAAGAGGAGGGCATCTGGTAGCTGGCACTGTGGGAAGTGCCTGATGATGGAGCCATTCGGTTAGGATTTATCAGCTATCTTTATTGTGTTTTCATAGGGCAAGATAAGTCAGGATCTGATATTTTTACTATTACTTTATTTTACACCACTGTGGAAAGTGGAGCTCAAACCTGAATCAACAGTATTTCATTGGCTGGCAGATGGTAGGCAAAATACAGCCCTTTGATTTTGTCTTTAGCAGCAATAACTTCCTTTCCATATGTGGAACACCTACAGAATGAATTTAAATGAGGCTGTCATTCTTTTTCATAAGAAGTGAATATTATCTGTCTGCGCATGAAGAAGGGAATCCTACAGCTCTGGCTTTAAGTCTTTGTTTTCCCAACCTTTGGTCTCATGATGAAAAAGATGTAGCTGCCCTTTCCATATCTAAAACTAGGAAAAAAATTAATTTGGTTTATCCCATTCTTTTAATTATGCAATAATTGACATAGTAGGAGGCTTCTGATATTGTGAAAATGTGACATGACAATACTTGATATGTGAAAAATAGCCTGCCATTTACAAGGTAGTTTAAAAACCAGACAGTTCAGAACAGATGCTAGATAGTGATACTCTTTTCAAAATGTCATCTCTGTGCTGTCACACGCTCTGTGCTGCTTTGGTGAGCAAACAAGAAATGTTACAAGTGCAGCTGATGAGCAGGCAGAGATCATGCATCCATGAGACTGAAGCAGTATTTATCTTTGGGTTAATACAATACGGAAAAATTAAGATCTAGCTTCATAAATAAATGTTTGAGAGGTAATGAGTCATTCGGCAGCTATCAGGTGTGGGTTTACAGAAGGCCCTAGGACAGCCATGCTAATAACAAGGTTTTTATTTATTATAACCTGAAATGTCTCTTAAAGGCAGTGTCTGATTGGGTTGTCTGTATTATCCCTTGTTACTGTCATTTTCGAACCTCTGGTGTTATAAATTGGTCTGGGTTTTTTTTTTCCTTTCAAAGGATCTCAATGTAAGTGTCTTACCACAATCTCAAAGCTTTTTACAAACACATATTATTAATAAATTATATGTATGTCATTTTATAATAATCCTCAGAAGGCAGAATTGTAATCCTCAACTCTAAATGTGGGAAAAATGACGCTTGGAGCCTCAATGCTGTCTCAAGCTAAGTGGAAAGGATGCAGCTGACAAACCAAGAGAGGCTTGCCACCTACTGCTGGAGAGAAGCTTTGTATCCTGACATGCTTAAGCAGTGCTACTTATTTCTGTCATTGCTAGCTGAAACAATATACAACAGGAAAATCCAAAATTAGTCCATGTATAGGTAGGCAGACAGCTTGCACTTGTTACACTAGGTAGAAATTTAGCCCTTTTTTGTCTGTTGATAAAAACAAGACTCAAACTCATAAATACTTATTGGCCTCCTCTTTGGGATACTTTTCCTTGCATTCCAGTAAGGAGATATGCCAGATTTTGGTTTTGGAGCTTGGTTGGTTTTTTTTTTTTTTATATATAGTGTAGTTGAAGCTGCTTGTGTGGTCAAGTTATGTGACCAGTTGAGAGTTGCTGTACAAAGCCATAGCTGCCTTTAACCCATGGGATTATTGCTTGATCACGCAAAGACTGAATTTGATCTACACAAAAATATGATCCGTGGTATTGTGTCTGTCGCAAACAAGGCACATGTTCACCTAAAATAGAAATCCAAGCAGGAGCAATCAGGTTATGACACAGAGGGGAAATCACTAATTAAAACAGAACTATAACACTGACTGGAAATACCTCTGGTAACATTTTTTGACCTTCATCTAATTGGGTCCAAACACTGAAGTCTGCACTGGGTTCTTCAAAAGAGATTTTAACAGTCCTTCTCTGAAGGCTTACCCAGACATGAAAATAAGGAGGTAAAAAGAAGTATCCCCACACCAAAACCTTGGTTTCTTTACACTTCTTCACCATTACCTGTCTATATGATTATCGAAGACATACATGGTGCTTTGTGGACATGCAGTGTCATTATGAAGGCAGGTTTAGAGGAACTTTGACTCTTCAGATGTTCCACATATGAAAACTAGCAAATACCAGCTTAGTTCAACCACAAAATAGTTTGTCTTTTTTTTTTAGCTGATAGCTAAACTGGTTCAGAAACTGGACTAACAGTCTATAACCTCCAGGGATAATGCCTTTTTGGAGCTAAGCAGCTTCCTGG
This sequence comes from Megaceryle torquata, assembly GCA_024611175.1. NCBI lineage: Eukaryota > Metazoa > Chordata > Aves > Coraciiformes > Cerylidae > Megaceryle > Megaceryle torquata. The sequence goes on along the minus strand of JANIJG010025124.1, from coordinate 11,600 downwards.
CAGGTGGCTTTCTGACAGGCAGACACAGAAATTGCCTCTTCACTATGAACAACAAATGATTCTCTTATAGAGCCAGTGAAATTCAAACAATTGCTGCTATAGATGAAGACAGAGGGCTAATAAATGGCAGCTGATGGTCATGCAGATGAAGGTAGAATGCCCAAAATGGTGAACTGTACTTCTAGCATGGGAATAATTCAGTCACCCTAATCAAGCTTTGTGGGTGCAGAGCTATTGCAACATCTCCTCAACTGAAGTCCACAGAAAGCTTATTTATAGTGAATAAGAGCTCTGAGTTGTTAATGTTTACAGACTTTTCTCTGGTAGAGCTCAGTGTATTACCAACCTCCAACTTTCCAAATCTTGAATTTCCTGGCTGGTGAACTATTAAAATGCAGATTAACTAAACTTCAAACAGATTTATTGCAGATGGCTCCTGCAAAATCCTTTTGGATTACCTGCCTCTGGACATAATTTCCTAGCCTGTAGGGGTTCATTAAGGACAGATTTAAATGTGTTAGCTGGGAAAAGGCCAGCAGGAAGAGTATGTTGAAAATTATTCCTATTATTATGCTTGATGCAGTGATACAGACTTACCTTTTAGGAACTTTTAAGTTTCTCATTTGCAAAGCGTACCTCATGGATCATGGCTTTGTTTAAGAGTGCATTTCATAACCTTTGAGTTATTTGTGGCAAAGAAAGCCTGTGCTGATAGTGCAAAGAGTATAAACAATAGCCGCAATGCATGCCCTTCTTAGTTCTCAGCTGCAGCAGCTCTTTATTCTCCTCTGAGGAGAGCCTTGAGATTCAAAACATAGCCATGAAGCATTCTTTTTTGCTTCTGCCATCTAGCCCATTTCAAAATACAATTAGCCTGGGGTTAGATCTAAGTTTTATTTCTTTATGCTTGTAGAAATGAAACCAGTGACGTTTAGACTTACATGGATCACTAATTATACTGCCATTTGTTTTTTTACAAACTGGCTTCAAAGCTCTGAAGTTTTTGGGGAGGTGTAGTTAATCTAAATTTTTTCAAGAGCATTGTAATGCCTTCTCCTTCAGACTACAAGGGGTTTTCAATCACTTGCAACATTTAGCCCCTGATTGGGCACTTAAATCTAAGTACTTGGGCGCTCAGACTCCTTGTGGAATCCAGTCTGAGGACTAAATGCTGAATTCTTGGTTGCCTTACGTTTTTTACCAATGTGGAAGTTTGGCCCCGTGAACAAGCATCATCTTGAAGCTATTTAGTAGATCTGCAGTAAATTGGAGCCCTCCACGGGGCTGAAAGTACCATTTGAGCAGCAGAAGCCAAGGTCTTTCTTGGGCTCAGCTATCTCCCTGCCCATGTGCCACTTAAATGGCACACTCTTGCCTCAAGGTTTTATTCTGTTCTTACACAGGCTAAATATAGAAGTCCTCCCAAGTTGTTTGAAAACACTTTCCACTTCAGATCTCTAAATGTCTTATTCATTATTGCAAATGAGAAACTTAAGAGTATTTTGACAGTATCAAGCATATAGTCCAAATACTCTTCATAGGATCCTGAATCAATTTACTTTGACTTTGGTGGGTACCAAAGCCCATTTCAAAATACACCTATTTCCAAGCTGAAGCAGCATATTCCATTGACAAGGACTTGCCAGAAAAAGCTGCCAAGCACTGAGGAGTGTACGGCCCTTTGTACTGTAGACTAACTTGTCTGTGAGCTGGCTATAGTCTAACAGATACATTTCAAATACTGAACCCTGGTCTTCACTGATGAAAATTTAGTGCATTACAGAGTGACACCAATTTGTTCCTCTGACTAGTGCTGACCCTCACACCTGCTTCAACAGTTTTGTGCTCAGTCTCTATGTGCTGGAAACCAAATTTTGAACCATGTTTCCTTCTAAAATGTGCTCCTCCAGTCATGCGAACAGAGGTTTTTGCAGCTACACTTGTGCAGGTCAACAACCACAGTAGTAAAGTGCATTCGGGGTTTAGAGTGTATCCCCTCGAGCTTTCAGAAATGCTCTTTTCAGGCTCTAATAGCATTGCTGATGTGTGTGTGCAGGTGTCAGTTGTGTTAAAGGATGCTTGCAGGCATTCAGGGCTGCACCGGATTGATGCAACTGGGGGTTGAAGGGCAGGTGCTGAAAAACCACCTTTTTCTTTTCTTTTGGTTTTTAGTATTCTAGAGCTCTTTGCAGAACTCTTAGATTCTATTACAAATAGAGATCTTTTTTTTGTTGCGTTATAACTGTTGTGATTGCAATTTTAATCTCTCGCGGATTTGATCTCACAAAAAGAAAAGTTTTATGAGAGGCATCTTCTAATGATGTATTTTTAATTCTAAATGCCTGAAAACAGGAGTTATTTGACACATTCGAACTGGTGAAGAGGTGGAATGCTTCACATGTTTCTGTAGCCACTTTCAGCAGATGCTGCCAAGGTACATAATGCATCAAAATTTACTTTGAAAAAGGAGAGTCAATCGGTTCAGATACTGTTTTCAGCCTGAAGCTCATTGTCATGCTTGGATGTTTGCTTGCTTTCTGAAAAGGTTGGGAGCTGTTTCCTCTCCTGGTTTGGGAAAACTTGCATGACTGAGCCCTTCTCTAACAGTTATGTGACCCCTGGAGAGCCCATGATCTCTGCTATTTTACTTTCAGTCAATGGAATGTCAGTAGGAATGGACAAGAGCTCCTAATCAGAGTAAAATCCCTTAACCTGCTCCAATATGCATCCACTAAACCTCCCCTTCATGCCTCCCTTTAATTTCAGAGACAACAAAAAGAACTCAGATGAACTCAACCTGTTACATAATTCCAACAAAATATGCAAAATTCTTCAGAAAAGCCTGACCAGTGCTTCTAAGGCCTTACTGAAATCACATCAACATCCTTTATAAAAAAATACCTTTTTCTAGAGAGCTATGCAGAGGATCTGAAGCATATTGTGCACTCAGATTCTGGGTTCTCTAACCTTCTGTAGTAATTGGCAGCTAGTCTGCTTCAAGGATAAAATTCATAAAGCAGAGAAAGCCTCCCATATGCTGCTCTTTTAAGGAAAGTCTCCTCATTACTGGAAAGCAGGAGCACAGTGGTGGTAAAATACTGTAAGGAGCATTTACCAATCATGCTATCAGCAAAGCCGCAGAAACACAGAGCTACAGAAATTAGACAGGGAAAAGCTCTATTTTTCATCTTCTGATTTCCACCGATGCTAAATTTTCTGGTGCTTTATGTCTCTTAGTTTTAAAAGTGCAGATCAATGAGGTATGCCAGTATTTCTCTCAGGAAAGTTTTGCTAATTTTTAGCAGTTCTCATAACCAGGAAGTATATTTGTTTGCTGTTCTTATTTTGGTGTTATTGTGTCTAGTGATAACTTTATGTGGCGACCTGAATAATACATACTGTAACGTACCCATCATCCCTAAGGTGGTTTTTGACCAAACTATATTCATTTTACTTTGTGTTGTTTACCCACTTTTTAATCTTTTCCAAATGCTCCTCCCTTCAGCACCTTATCATTTTTGTTTCTCTTTTCTGAGCTTACTACCATTTGTTTTCCCTTTTGTATTCTAGATAAGAAAGCCACACTGTGACACCCGGGTTGTTTAGTACCTTTCAGCTGCTAAACAAGTGTGCTGAGCTGCATTTGCAGAAGCATCACTTCTGGCTGCTATGTGACAATGAAAACCTGTGATGGGCTTAACTGAGGTAGAAGTGGAGAAATCTCTAACATCGTTATCCTGTCTTCTCCCATTTCTCCCCAGGTTTAGCAGTCTGCATTTTTTCTGAAGCTGATCTTTCCTCACAGTGTTTTTATACTATCTGCCTCTATTTTAGTGCTGCTGTGTTTACAAGCCCCTTTCCTTTTTAGTGGCATTGGTTAATTTAACTGATCTTCTTCCTTCTTCCCTGTTATTTGTCAGGATTTTAAATGGGGTGCTAACCCTACTTTTTGTGATGGTCCCGTCAGTATCCTGTACCACCCCAAGCTATCCAAGATATCCAGAGCTCAGTCTGTGAATTTATGAAATCTTCAGGTCATGTAGGAAGCCATAAACATCTGAATGAAAGAAGCAGAATGCTCAATAATCAAGAGCAAGGAACAAAATTTGATAAAGGGCATTCCATAATCTCAAACAAAACCATCAGCTCTGTGTTGATGTAGGTCTGGTCGAAATTTCTTGATTTCCCCTTCCTGACTCTTGACACTAATTACGGGAAGAGTGAGAGGTTTGTACTTTATCCTTCCATCTTTCCTCTAACAAAAATATAAATGCATTCCCAGTCTTCTAAGACTTCATTTGTTCTGGAGTTTTCTTCCCACTAAATAGTTGCAGTATTTTTTCCATTTAATCAAACAGTTTCAACTTTCCCTCCTGTTTAATGGGTTGGAAATCAGCAGTGAGCAGGAATAGTCCATTGCTTTAGACTGTAGTTTGGGAAATCCGTGAGAAGAAAAGGAAACACTTGTGAAGGCTGTCTGCAAATTCAGGAATGGTCTTCATTTTGCTTTTGCAATTTGATTTAGAGTACAAGGCTTAGTAAATTAAAACAGATTTTGTTCAGAGGAAGGCATTGTCGTTCAAATGCTGTAACTTTTTGTTTTCCCAGACAAATATTTTGCAAATCTTAGTTTTCAGCATGTGTTTTACATTTTTTTCCTCAAATTTACTTACATTTACGGTTAGCAATGTATAAGGTCTAGGAGGATTTAGAATTCTGCATTCTGATTCTTTTGTTGCTCTTATAGTCTAAATAAGATATTTTTAGATGGCCATTAGCATTGTATTGTGTCATGCTAATTGATTAGATTGTGGTTTTCTAAGTAGTATACGGTGGTCTCTAAAGGGTATTGCAATGGCTCCACAGCATCATAAGAATTTCCATGTTTTACAGATAAGTCTATTCTGTGGAGTCACACATGTAGGATAAACAGGCAGCACAAGGAGCCTTTATCAGCATAGAGCCCAACACAAGAAAATCCAATTAGAGCCATAGGGAGTTTTTTCAATCTCTTAATCAGCATTGCAGCACTGCAGATGGATATTATTACCCACTACTTAAACTTTATTACTCCATTTTTCTGTCTGTAGCCCTTCACCTGGCCAAGCCACCTTGAAGAGACAGCAGGCAGAACCGTATAAAACTTTTTATGACCTTGGCAACTGCACTGTTTTGTCGCATGAAAGATAAGTACAATTGCGACAACGAAGAGGAAGCCAGCAACCCTTTAAGTTGGTTTTACAAGAGCAATTTGCCCTGCATCCCAGTCACAAGAGCTGGCTGCTCCTCCTGAACAACGCTTCACCCGCCCTTAATGACTGTAAACAGACTTGGCAAGACCAACTGCTTTTTGCGGTTAATGCTTTTGAAAGAGGAGGCAGGATGATGTAGGGCAAAGTAGCAGGTGTTGGCTGCATTCGAGCTCCGGTTTGCATGGACGTAGAGATTCATTGTGTGACCTTGCATTGAGTCACTTGACTTCCAGTGTTTCAGCCGTGCTATAAAATTGACTAAAAGCAGGACTTAAACCAGACACTGCATCCTGGGTAAATAATATACTCGGAGGAGACATATAGGAAGAGGGGATTTTGTTTTCGTATCTTAAAATACCTTTTCTGACAGAGAGGGTGGGTCTGCTATGGATGAATAATCTCTTAGCATAAATGACTGTTATTTTCAGTGATGGCTTACCAGGTATATGTATCAAAGAGTGATACAGTCTGCTTGATTTTATGGTACATTAACTTTGCCAGAATGCATTTATTATATTTAAAGCCTGCTAGGTACCTGCAGTGGGAACAAAGATTGTATAATTATTTTTTTCTTTAGCTGGTGGGAAACCAAATGCTTTGAATATAAAAGATTCTAGGGGTGAAAAGTTCATTCTGTTCCCCCCTCCATAGTGAGAGTATAGGCAAAAGGAAATCTGATTACTAACTTGAAAACAGATGAAAGAAACCAATATAGTGATGAAATAACTTCTACTTCCATTTCTGCCCTGGTATTATTGGAAATAGTAAATAGATGCAATAGTAGAGCTGTGAAGCAAATCTTTCATTATTTTATAATAAGCATCTTCTTCAATCAATTAATCACTTTGGAATAAATAGCTTTAGCGTTTTGATTTTAAAACACCTTTGCAAGATTTTGCTGCAGCAGCAATGGCAGGAAATGTAGCAATGTTCAATCCTTGTTTTAAATGAGGAATGCAGAGTCTATGAAATTAATGAAAATATCTTCATTAAGTTCACTGGCTTCACTGCCTCAGAAAACAATCATCTGTTCTCGAAAGCATTGCAATATCCCTATGAGCAAATTCATGGAAAGTGACGGATAAAGGTTTCAGTTTTGGATGGCATTTCCATACAGGTCTTGAGTAGGTTCATTCTTACATCCCAGCTCGTTTAGTTTATTATCTGATCTCTTGCCATTCATATGATAATAACTGTGCCTCCCTATTTACTTTGTTTTGTACACTGGTCAATATCTGCTCTAACTATGCGGGTAAGAGGTGTCTGTATGGATAGTGTGATATGCAGAAAGCTGTCCAATCTTTATTTTCCAACAATGAGACTCATTGATGCTAAGATATATATAGGGAAATTTATGTATAAATGTTAAACTCACCACTACATTTTGAAAGCAGAAAACAACTTGCTGGTTCCACAACTCTTCCTATGCTTGCAACAGGTTAAGGGATTAAAATTATACACTTTTAAAATATAAGAAGCCTGAAGTTCCCAAGCAGTAGCAAGCCAGCGAAGACAATAAGGACCATGACCTAGACATGGACATTGTCCTTTGCTCTGTGAAGTCAGCTAATACCCATAAGAACTGTGAACTTATTAGAAATAGCTTTTAAGTCACCCAGAGCACTGTGAATGCAAAAATACCCATGAAAATATGGCCATATAGTTAAAAATAAAGATGTGTTGTATTACACAAAGATCCAAACAAGCTTGCTTGTCTTAGGTCTGAGTTTTTGACTGTCCAGCTTTAACAGTCTTTTTACTTGACATTTTTTTAGTACATAACACCTTTTCTCCATGCTCTATATCTATTTTGACATAGTTCTGGAAAAAAGGATAAAAGCATAAACTCTCTTACATGGCCAGCTCCCAACAGCTATCAGAAAGTGATTTACAGTATTAAAGTATATATTTTTCATACCTTGCAAAACATTATTTGTGTTTGGTCCCTTTTAACATGAGATATACCATATTGTTGACCATGATGTATACATACTGTGAAACAATAGCTGGGTGTGTATTTAAAGTTTTAATGAATTAGATGAAGGGTTTAAAATGAAGTAGACACCAATATGTGTGTTTTAGTTTCTAACACATGTAACTTATGACACAGGGAAACTTAATATAAACTATATACTTAAAGAATTGAAAAAAAGTATTGAGAGCATTGGGGGGGAAAAAAAATTAGTTCAAGCTTTGATCTGATTCTCCTTTATATAGGCAGGCTGTGATAGCTGGAGATTGACTTACTGATACCAGAGGGGAGCACAGTATTCCAGCCACTGCAATGATACCATAATGCTGTTAAATAGTCTTCCTAACTTAGAGCAAATAATTGTAATTTTGAGGAGGAGGATACAGTAGAATTTCTAGTTTCTATCCTAGAAATAAATATACAGTCTTTACTGAGACTAGATCTAAACATTTACGTACATATTCTACTTTTTACTTAAATCATAGGTAAGATTTTCCATGGCAATTAGGAAAACATTTTCAAAATTAATATTTTGAAATTATGATTAATCATCTTCCTCAAATTTGACCAGTAGATCATTGAAAAGCAATAATGATGTGGTACATTTTGTTCTGATGGAGGAGAACAGCAATGATATACAGATGGATCCTAAATGAAACTGCTTATCATTGACCCATTCTCTTCCTTTCTATAGTCCACAGAGTCAACCCATCACCGCTGTTTTCAGAAGTTAACAAATTAAAAGAGATTAACTTTCTTTCTTCAGTAACCGTCTCAGGAGTAAAGAACAGGAACATAAGTACTTCAACTGTCAAGTGGTGTTCTACACCATTGACTACAAATATAAAGTTATGCACAAGTTATGTTAGAAGCTAGGAAATCATATAAAGATTAATCAAGCCAGCACATCAACTCATTGTATCACACTGATCCTCCACTGAAAACAGCTGGTATTTTGCTAACAGTACATTGCCAGAAATGGGACATGATTCTATATTGCAGTGTCAGAGATGCCTTTGTTAACTGAAACAATCCTCGGCGTCAGCAGAATTAATGTTGAGTATAAATACATTTTCTGACAAATCTCGAGCAGACCAGGAATGCAATTCGTTGCAATCTAGCAGATGTGCTTCACATTCAGTAACTTTGTCAGGATGTTGCTTGAGATCTGATGGTAATTACTGATGTGTCATTTGGGGTGTGTTGTTGAGCAACGTCTATTAAAACTCAATTTATTTCATCAGTTAGCACCCAGTTTACATTATACAGTCTGTTAAAAGAACATTCACACTGGAATTTTAAAATGGGGCGTGTGGTTGCAAGAAATCTTCAAAGTATAATGGCACAATCATTCTCTAGCTAGTTTGTTGTTTAAGTCCACCAGATCCTATTTCTGTCCTCATAATTCAGAGGTTCAACTACCTCTTCCACCACAGCTTTCCTCTATAATCTTGGGTGTGTTGCCCCCCTCTTTGTACTATGTCTCCTTGTTCCTATGGACTGAATATTATTCAAAGTGAGGATAAAACCATAACATACTATAAACCATTCTGATTCCAGAGTAATTCAGGGCAACATATAAATCCCATAGAAAGGAAAAGCAGTTATACACAATTTATATTTTGTTCCCTCGCACCCTTTAAGGAGCAGATCATGACTGAAATCAGAGTAGACTTTGGGAATTGGGCTTTTTTATCCTCCACAGGGATACATCTGAATTAGAGGAGGGAGAGATGGAGATATTGTGTAAGGAGGTGCAGCAGCTCCAGGAGAACAGGGTATCCTCTAAATGGCTACTGCAGGTTTTGTGAAACTTTTTTTTTTTTTTAACATTATGATACTGCATCAGCATTGGCAGAAATCTGCTCCTCTGAGGCTACTGAGAAACCATGAGTCCGTGTTGGTTTAATAAACTCTCTGTTAATGTTATTTCACCTTCCCAATTTTTCTTTTCTGGATTTTGACTCCTTTCCTTCCCACAAAGTCTAAGAACACCCCTTGTTAACCTCTTTAACATAGTTAAGCCAAGGGCAGTGATGAGGTTTTAAGGCATTTACAATAAAAAACCAACAGCTGAAATCACCCCTCAATACCTATGGGCTGCGATCTTTATTTTCAGATGAAGTGGTCTTTAGTCCTATGAGTTCATACCTCCTGCTTTCAACTGATGTATATAATTGAGGCTTACTGGCATAGTCCTGGCTTTATTTACTTTCCATAGGTAATGTTATTTCTTGGACTGGAACGAAACATTTTCCCATTGTGAATAAAACAGATACCATTGTACTGTCCCTGCAGAAAATATTGGGTTTAGTGACAAGCTTTGCATACATAATCTCTTGAAGGCCCAAATTCTGTGACTTTTCTTCCATTGATTTTACCTTCCGATACAATTAAGGAGGCTGTTTTCAGTTATTTAAGAGAAATAAGCACAGGAGAATAGAGCCCTAAGAAATGAACATTAGTTATCCCAAAAGGGACCTAGTAAGAATGAAAGCTTAAAAGACTCTACATCGTTTAATTCATGTACCATCTGTTTTCAGGAAAATTAGCACAGATTAGATTTTCCAACTCATCTGAGGCTAAGAAAGTGTCTTTAGAACCTGTAGTATTTGGTTAAGTGTTAAAAACAAATTAGCATCATTTTACTTACTCTGTGAATACTGTGCATATTAGTTCATTTTGTAGTAAGCTATAAGAATTGTAATGGCAAAACAGAAAACTGATGCCTCCGAGTGAACCACTCATTGCCAGAATGTTTCTTATCTGCCTTAGAGAAGTGCTTGACATTCTTGTCCTCTTCTGAGCAATGTTTTGTTAGACGTGACCATTTTGCATAAATTCAGTTCTTCCTTGGGACTAGGAATTTGTTCCCTGTGACCTCTAGCTCATGTCCCTTCTCTGTTTGGCTGTAAGTGGGTGGTATAAGCTTCAAGGCACCTAATTTCATTCAGATGTGAGTAACTGAAGAATATTACCCTCTCCATAAAAGAATCCTCCTACTCAAGGACCGTGCAATTGTTTTGTATCAAAGTATTACTTTCTAATTGTAGAGTAGCTTTAAAAAAGTGTTGGATCTTGAAATACAAGTCAGAAAGATTAAATAATTTAGATTTTGTTGTTGTTATTTTCTCCACTTGGCTACTCACCAGGTTTCTGTATTTTTATGGTAAAAAAGGTGAAAATAGCCATTCTGGATGAAGCTTGTTATGTGATAACTCTCTAACTAGGCAATAATATCTGGCTTCCTGCTGCAGACTGAATAGAGGGGCAGTAAATGCAAAGTTAGCATCTTTAACAGTGTATTTACTTCAGCTGGACTCTGTTTTTCTTTCACTGTATTTTGTTGCAGAAATCTTTAAAGTAGAGCAATCTCAGTTATTGGGAGCTGGATGGGATATGTACATCCATTTTTCCTTTCAAAGATTTCCAGAACCTTACTTCAGCTCCCAGTCATCTCATATACTTAATTATCTGAAACATCAATTCTATTCTGCTACCCATTAAATATTGCTTAGTTTAGCCACTTTGTTGATGTTGTGTATTTGATGCAGTATCTGAATGCACGTATTAAATGTCATGTTTTTATATATCTCAAAAGATTTCAGGACCTGTAATCACATCCCTGCTTGCTTTAAACTGGCACATTTCTTGACTTCACTAGAATTAGTTAGATTTAGAATAGCAGCGAGCCTGGTCCATCTGTAGATGAGTATGTGCATCTTTTCAGAAGATGTAGTGGTAATGCATGTGAAGAACGGAATGAAAGGATGCAACATCTTATGGAAAACTAGAGATGTGCAGTTGCTTGAGGCTGGTGTAGGCAAGCTTTCAAAGAATTATCTTAATTTTACAAAGCAGAGTAAAAAAGTTGCCTTTCAGCAACCAAAACTTTTGAGAACATTATTTGAAACGGTACAGGCGTTTGTTGGTGTTTTACTGGTGAATGAAACTTTGTTTAGTGAAGCCTGGAGATCAGCATTCTGATAGCACGTGTCTGCGTGTGCCCACGCATACAAAGTATTTCTTACTAATACCTTTAAATAATTATATGGGAGCTTTGTTTTTTGTGCTATCAAGGTGCTAACTGAAAAGAGAAACTTAGAGTGCTACAACATTTGTTCTTCTGGTACTCCAGAAGCCTATTTTGAGTTAATCGGTGATTTTTCACAGACGACATCTAATCTATAAGTATAAATTACTTTGAGCTCTTGTTATGCCTTAATTGAAGTGCACCAATGTGAAATTGCAATGGATGGAGCTGCAGTGATTCCAGCCTCAATTAACTTTGGTGGATTTGAGGCTTCCTTCCTTCCTTCCTTCCTTCCTTCCTTCCTTCCTTCCTTCCTTCCTTCCTTCCTTCCTTCCTTCCTTCC